>PVJO010019327.1:0-34668 GCA_004026905.1 Hystrix cristata | reverse complement strand
TGTGGTCTGATGCCGGCTCTGCTGCTGGTTTTCCTGTTGCTGAAGGAACTTAACCTCCCTGTATCACACTTCCCTGATTTACATAATGGGGCTGATTATAATTGCCAACCTCACAGGATTGTTGTGAGAATTAACTAATGTTTGTAAAGTGCTTAGAGGTCCATAGATGAAAGGTGCTATATAAGCCTATTATTATGTCATCAAAAATGAAATTCCAGTAAGATTACATTTCATTTAAATCTCCATTAATTTTGTCATCATTCTAGATTAATTCTCACTGGTTTTCTAGAGCAAATAAATAAATAAATATATAAATGGGAGAAAGGAGTGATATATTAAAATATGAAGCATTCAACATGGAAAGGAAATTAGCTAGAAAATGCTAGCACTTAGAAGTGATTTTTAAATTATTATCCTTTAATGAACCCTGATCGTGTAATCAATATTATGTAAAACCTAGATATGGTCTCTGAGTTTACAAACTAAATTACGAACCTGACTGATTAAATAGCTAACATTTCCTATTTCAAGTGTGTAGAAATGAATGCTATATAAAGGTCTATAACTCAACTCATTTTTAAATTAGACCTCTTGTTATAAGAAATAACTTTAAAAGTTTGAAAAAGATTATAAATGTGTAAAGAGTGTATTTATGAGCTTACTCTGTGCTCTGCTTAATTCTGTATTGGGTCCATGAGAAACAGCACTGATCCTCAGACCTACTAATGTGACCTGTGGGTAATCAGTTCCATCATGTCTGATTACAAATCCCCCCATAAACCTATGAGATATTAGATCATGAACATCTGGTTTAATGTCATTTTATAGAAAAGAAAACAGAGGACCTGAATTATTTTATTATTTTATTTTTGTGGTACTGGGGATTGATCTTAGGCCCTCACACATGCCAGGCAAGCAATTTAGCACTGAGCTACATCCCTAGCCTACAATCCTCAGTTTTAAAATCATTTGCACAAAGTCACATGTCTATAAGTTGGCAGATCTGGGCCTCCAAGTTTTCTAACCAATGTCATTTACAATACAGCCTTTCACATGTATGGTTACGAGGTTTAGTTATGTATCTGTGTTGTCCTATAGATTGTCTCTTCCATGCTTTTGGCAGCAGGAGTACAGCAGATGGACATTTCCAGGTCTCATTGCTTGCTGAAGTTAAGTTTCTTGTATTATTTGCAGTAAGATACTTGTGTTCTTTTGGTCACCATGAGACAACCATGTTTCGGTTGTCCTAAATCCATAGAAATGAGTCCTTTTCCCAAGCTGTTGACAAGAGATGGCCGATAGGACACCGAAATCTGTTTTCCCCTTTGAAAATCCAGGGAATAGATTAATTATCATCCGGTTGTCCAATTGGAAACATCTATGTGCCTGAGATGCCGGTTCCTTGGAAGTAGAAAGTGAAACCAGATCCTGCCCTTGTAATGAAGAGAGCTCACTGAATCCCACTGAACTGCGATGCCAGTAGAAGGAGATGGATGCTGTTGCTCCATTTTCCATTCGATAAATGCTACATGCGGATAATAAAGGAAAAGTCTATTTTGAGGACTAATGCACACTTATTTCTTAGGTTGCCTCATGCTGCTGATGTCTGAAGGTGTAAATTCTCTTTTTTAATCTGGGAGTGCTACCAAGTCCAACTAAACTTCACTGGGTTATGGATGGGGGAAATTATGTTTCATTTGTTGACTGCAGTGATGCCAAAAGAAACCTGAAAGACAAATGCCTGCCTTAAATATTGAGACAGAGATAGATGAACTAAAAGAAGCACTGTAGGAAAACAGTCACAGAGGCTTTAGTTACTGTGAGCCTTATTCCTTCTCTAGACCCGATTTGTACTTACTCTGGTGCCGGTTTTACCCATGGATTCATTTTATGTCTCTAAGAAATTAAAAATGTGGATTCTTTAACATTAAGATCCCTTTCACTCTTTCCGACTGTCATTCATTCAGTACTTTTCAAGTACCTCCTGTATGCAAGAGGCATTATGAGAGGTGGAATAGTGACAAAGATTATTGCTGATTTTTACATCATACTTCCTATGTGTCACACACTGTCTTGTTCATTTTGTACATTAATTTGTCTAATTCTCATCAGCCCTATGATGTTGTGATCATTATTATCTGCCTTGTATAAATGAGTAAAGTGAAGTCCAAGTTGAACCATTTGTTTAAGGTCATTGTATTAATCAGCTTTAATTTTCTGTATCTTCTGATGTTTTGACATCTTAAGGATCTTGCTGGCCAGAGACAAACTGCCCTTTCCAGGGCTAGCTGATTCTTAGACACGACAGAAGGCTGGGTTCAGGGCTTACCTTTTATATGCAAACAGGCTCATCTGTAGTCTCTGCCCCTAGTTACCTCTTTATCTGCCTCTTAGAGCAGGCAATATTTCTCCCACCCCAGAAGCATTCCAGGACCAGTTACCAGTCAACTGGAGACCATTCCTATAGCCTAACGCCCTCTGCAATTATTCAAACTAGCTGATGTTAAACTCTTTGCTCTGCCCTGCCTTGCCTTTTCAGCAGAAACCCCAGTAAAATCTCTGACCTAACCATTCCCCATACCTGTGCTTCCTCTGTCTACTGAGCAAATCAACAGCTTTTTCCTGGCGCCCCATGTGATATGCTGCACCTCTCATTTCTGTAGGGTTTTATTTATTTGGGAAGGAACACCATCAGCAAATTATTATTATTATTATTATTATTTTTGTGCTGGGGTTCGAACCCAGGGTCTTGTGCTTGCAAGTCAAGTACTCTAACCGCTGAGCTAAATCTTCAGCCCATCAGCTAGTATTTTGAGGCATGCTGCCATGCAAGTCTGATAAAATGGTTTGTGTCTTTGAAGCTCCAATTATTAACTTCAAAAGTGAGCACCGGATAACCTTCCCTTCCAGCATAACATTCTTGTATCACTTATTCATTATTGTTCTCACATTGCAGACCTGTAGAGGCTGATATTTTTGTTGGTAAGCAAAGTGGACTTTGCAACGTATTTCTTGACATGTTCATAGGAGGGAGAATGGAGTCAGCCTATCTAGATTATATCCTGACCTGACACTGAGACAGACAGTTTAACATCCATGGAGCTCAGCTTCTACCTCAGGGTTGGTCTGGTAATTAAGTGAAATAACGTTTAGCCTAGTGCCTGGTATATAGTAAATACTTGAAAGTTATCAGTTACTATTTTTATTTGAAGTTGGCAATTCAATGAAATTAACTTCCCTTTTTTGTCTAATACAATAGCCACTGGCTGCTTCTGATTGTTTAGATTTAAGTTAATTAAAATTAAATTGTAAAAAAATCAGTTCTTTAGTTGCACCAGCCCCATTTTAAGCTCTCACTACTGCACACGGCCAATGGTTCCTGTGTGGGCTCGCACAGATATAGAGCATTCCCACCAGAACAGGGACTCCTGTCAGGTCACGCCAACAAGAGCATCGCTGCCGCACCCCAGAAATACCATGAAAGAAAAATGTGAAATGCATCACATACTTTTAAAAAATCAGCTCTGTGTTCTATGGGGGATTTGAACTCAAAGAAATATCCCAGCTCCCCACCTACAGTGTGTATCAGCCTTAAACGATTCAAGCCCACACTGTCCCTCGTCCCTTGTTTGCAGGCGCTCCTCCCCACTCCTCTCCTATTTTCAGTATCTTTCTGACGGAGTCGCGTTCCATATGTAGCATCGTTACAGGTGCAGAATTGTTCCTTTCAGAGCTGAACGCCGCTGCACATGTGCGCAGGAGCGCCGAGGGCCAGCGCACCATTACTGTGCATCCAGGCCTCTCTCCCTGTCTGTGGGTCAACCGCATTCTTCTTTGCTTGCTAATGCTTTATTGTCTCTTAGTATACATTGGAATAATAATGGTAATTTATGCAGATATTTTGTATGCATAGCAAATAATGAGAAACACCTGCAGAAATTTCCCTCCTTCTCTGAGTTCAGCAACTAATTATATTTTTAAATAATGGCTACCATTGAACACAATTATCCAAATCACTTTAAGTAATGGAATCTTTTTAAGGTGTTTTTGAAAATTTTAACACAGTTTTTAAACACTCATTTTTATCTAGAAGATAGGAGGAAAAAAGGCTAGTGGGCGGCTTACAACACCCCCCCTCCCCCGCCAAAAAAAAAAAAAAAAAGACCATTTCTGTTGAGAATGGATCAGTCTGAATTTCCCTCTGGGGCCTGCTCCTCGCTTCTCGAACCATGACTGGCCGAGATAAACCAGGTTCTCCGGAGAGTTTCCTTCCTGATTTTGCTGCTTTGCTCTTTCCTTCTTCCTTTCTTAATGGAACAGAAAAATAATTAAATAGCTCCCCCAAATCCTCTCTTTTAAAAGCACAAATTGCCACATGATTTTCCCTTCTGTCAATTTAATTGTTCGAGTGGGGAAAGCACAGGCTGGGAAGTCGAAAGATGGTCATTTTTTAATTTCCGGGTCTCAATTTCCTCTCCTGCAAGTTTGCAAGGTCGAGAGAGAGAAACTCCCCATGCCTTCCCCATTCTGAAGAGCCAGAAGCCCACAAGCCCTGAGGGCTTCTGTGTCCGCCTCGGAGTCTGGAAATAGAAGTGTCTGGACAGAAGCAATATCAATAAAAATTTTTAAAAAGCATACTTGCCTCTTCATAACTAAATGTTAGATTGTTGTCCTAATTAGAGCAAAGTTCTGAAACTTCATACACACACGCAGTGACTTTGGGCTGAGCCTAGAAGGAACAATCGGAGAGACGCACGCCTTCCTCTTAGGCACTGCCTTCGGTGCTGGTATGAGATCCATGACATTTCACCTCGTAGCATTTTCTAATCTTTTTTTCCTTGTGGCTGCAAGAAATTACTGACCTGTAGAAAGAAAAATCAAAACCAACTCTTGTATAAATCTTATCATTTTCATTTAGATATGGGGTCATTTGGTCAATGAGTTAGAAAAATGAGTAAGTTGCAAGAATCCCCAACCTCGTGGAATTTACAGTCTGGAGTTGGGGGCGAGTTAAATCCCAATCAGATACAAAATGAAATAGATGAACATTTAGAAGAATGTTTAATGAGAACTTGGAATGCAGTTGTTCATTTTTACATGGAAACTCAAAGGGACTCTCCAGGCAGAGGTGAGTCTGACCGGGTCCCTGAAGGACAATCAGCAGGTCAGCTGGTGAGCGCCAGCTGCTGGTGTGAACTGCACTACTCTGGGCTGAAGTTCAAGCTGATCTACTTGACAAAAACATAAAGGAGGAAAATAACAAAAATGTACCGATGCTTTTCTAAAGCTAGATATAGCCAATGTAAATGGAGGTCTTTCTCCTTTCCACGATTATGTTCTATGTGTTCTTTTGTTGGTAAAGTTTCTATTCTTTTATTAAATGATGGCAATTTTTGGGGTTGTTTTTAACCTTATTTAGCAAAATAAATAGCTGGCAAATATCTTTTGGCTCCAAATCCTAAATATTTTGTTTGACATTGTACTGGATCATTAAGTCTGAAATTTGGGTTCTTCTGGGTCACAGTTCTCCTATTTCCTTATTTGTTTTGCTAACTTCCAAGGGCTTCTGTGATCTCCTAAGAGAAAGAAAATGAAGAGCCAAGTGGATTTTTTATTTTTTTTATTATCCCTGTGCAGAAGAATTAGATTGCTAATCTCACAAAGAGATAATAAGCCAGAAAGGGAGAGAGAAGGAGGCAGAGAACAAACAAGTGCAAGGAAGATGAAGAGTTTAAGGGGACATGAACTATAAAAACCAACTGACGGTGATTTTTAAGAAAAAAGAGCACAAGATACTAATAATTACGCATGGTGGGGGAACCTGTCGTGGTCATTACTTCATTTACTCTTGTGTTATTTTCTTTTTTAAAAGCAGAAAGAAAAGTTTAAGACAAGAATTACAGGAGGTTATCTGAGCCTTAACCTTACGGGGAGCTTCAGAGCAGACCTAGGATGCACCTGACAAAAAGAAGTCTAAAAAGGGCACCTCCCAGGTGGCAGTAGTCACAAAAAAAGGCAGTGAAGAAAAACGATGGGGTGGGATACATTATTTTAAACTCACTACTTGAAGCAAAAGAAGTCATTCTTTGTGATTTTTAATTTCGTGCTAAGTACTGGGCTGAAATCAGTTGTATTTCCTGAATACATAGTCTTCCTCTGTTATGTCAACTCCTGACATGACTCATGTTGCAGGCGGATAGTCAAAATTAACTGCCCAGTATTTATTTATTTATTTATTTATTTATTTATTTATTTTGTGGTGCTGGGGATCGAACTCAGGCCCTTGTGCTTACAAGGCAAGCACTCTAATCACTGAGCTAAATCCCCAGCCCTGCCCGTGTATTTATTAATAACAGAAAGCTGCACCATTCTAAACAAAATGGAGACTTCTCAGTCAAACACGCAGAGGTGGCCTGTGGTGTCCTCCCAGTTTTGGCATTGAAGGGCAGAGACTATGACTTGGTGCCTGTGCCTGGGATGGGAGGGGAGTAGGAGGAAGATAGGAGTTCATTTGAAATCAAAAGGATAAGTAATATGTTGTTGGTAATTATATGCTGTCTACGCTCTTGCTTCTTGACAATCAAGTCTCTTTCTACTACTTTCCTCAGACGCTCTAAATAGTGTCCATTTTCATCCTGGACCTCATTTCCCATGTTAAACTTCCAAATAAATAAACTCTGTGGTGAATGAGGAGGATTGTGGCTTGCAAATGGCTTGACAAATACAAATGCTTTCATTCTTTAAAAAGGATCCTTAGAATAGAATTGAAAGATGGTATTTTTATTACTCTGAGTTGTGAAGTGTACTGAAAAACACACATCCATCTTGCACGGATGACTGCAATCTTCTAGTCTTATGACCGCAAGAGCAGATTCTTGTCTCTGTTACTAACAACACTTTACTTTTTACATGAAACATGATCTTAAGAAAAAAATCTACTTAAGGGACATCTCTTGGCAGTTGTACTCTGCACACAGCTTAACACCGAGAGGCTGTGCTGGAGGGCTGCGTGCGTTTGTGCATCAGAAGCCTGCTCTTTATCACACGAATTGGAGAGGATAAGATGGTGGCCCCTGGAGAAATTGGACTTAAAAGAAATGTTTGAAAACACTTATCAAAGGTGTTTGGAAAGATCATCT
Source organism: Hystrix cristata (assembly GCA_004026905.1). NCBI lineage: Eukaryota > Metazoa > Chordata > Mammalia > Rodentia > Hystricidae > Hystrix > Hystrix cristata. The sequence goes on along the minus strand of PVJO010019327.1, from coordinate 27,529 downwards.
TTGAGCAACTTGTTAAATGTAAGAGTTTTTACCCCCCTCAGATGAACTTTAAAGATAAAATGCTTGAAAGAAAATGCTTAGTTTGGACTTAATTTTACATGTATGACACTCCTTTAGGAAATAATGAACACTGTGGACAGTCAAGTTCTGAACCTATTTTGAAGCCTACTGTGGAAGCCCCACCACTTTCTTCCTATATACACATTAACAACTGCAAAATCATCCTTTAATATGAACTCCAACCCCGCAAGGCGGATTTGTCCCTAGTACTTCTAGTAATAAGCATCGGGCTGTTTAGTTGTTCTTTACCCCCATATTCCAAAACTTACACCTTACTGAAAATAAGTGAAAAGGTGTGGAAGCTCTTGGAAGACCTCCAAATACAGTGTGCAAGTAGATTAATTACGGCGTGCTGCATAAAAACCTGTTTTCACATCGCAGGCTTTTACTTCCTCGGCTTTCTCAAATCGCAGTACTGGAGACTGGTCACAAGAGGGAACCATTGTTCAAACGTTGGAAAGAGTGGGGCATTCGGAGTAACTCAGCCCGCTCGAATCTCACTTTCATGTAAGAACCAGATCAAAAGGGGTGAACAAAAAGGTAGAGACAGATGCAATCGTCGGCACGGTTCTGTTTCGGATTGCTGAACTATTTCAGGTTTTAAGCATTCACATAATCAAAGGTATTCGTAAAGCTGTAAACTGGTAACAGATACCAAAGACCACAGTCAAACACCTAACAGAAATCCATGTAATAAAGAAAGCACTGACAGGTCTTTATTTTTCCCCTGGTTTTAGCTTGCTTGAAACAAGGCAAACTTTTTGGATGTAAACAGAAAATATTGGAATATAAGGAAACAAAGACAAATCCACACATTTAAACTCAAAATATTGCCTATCACATAGCAAATATTAACAATGATCAGTAACCAGAGAAGGGGAGCATATGTTGTAAGGAATTCTTGCTTACAGCCCCGTGAAGCAGTACAATTGTGAAATCCAGACTGATGTGATAAAAGACATATAGAGCGGATTCTTGGGGGTCGCGGGGCATCAGACTGGCACAGATCCAGTTTGTGCACCAGCAGAACAGCAAAACAAACAGGAAAATATTTGATGCCAATAAGGCTTTTATAGGAAAACAGATGACGGGTGAGATTATTAATCTTGACAGTTTCCTGATTTATTAGGACGTTGTCATCCTCTTCTTTTGTATAATTTGGCAAATGATCATAGTATTAGACTTAGTGGAGGCGGAGCTAAGGGTTTTTCTTCTCCTTTAACAGTAGCAAGAGATATAAAGCTTTAAGGCTTGGATGTAGGCAAAAGATGGACAGAATGATTTTCACTTGCATATTGTCATTTGAGAAATACTAAGTCACCGTTTTATTTTTACGGTTTTCAGTGTAGATACAGCTATGTAACTAAAATGCATCAATTAATTTTGAGAAATATACCTTCTGTTTAATAAATCCAAAGCAAAGGTGACTAAATTTAAAACCAAAGTCTCTAGCAATCAAGAACAAGTATGACTGTTTACCATGCGGGCAATGAAAAACAAAGAAAACAATCAGAAAATAATAGTCATCTTTCAAAGCCATTCTTCTAAATCATTGTACCCCACAAAACAAAAATGCATGGAAATTCTCTGGATTGTTCATTTGGAATCACTAAAACAAACATGGGTGACTTCATTGTATACTCAAAACAAGAAAACAGTCGACATATTTTATTAGTGATCTCCTTCACCAACATATTTTTATATTCTATCCTTTGTAATCCCCTGCATTTAAAATAACTGCAACAGAAATTAATCCTCAATTAACAAAAGGAATTAAAGATATTTCCAACTAAATGATGTTACCCCCCAGACAATTTTATCAAAATATAAAATTCCTAAACTTAAGATGCTATAATTGAACACTTTTTTTTTATTAAGAAAGCCATGCTTGCACCTATGTTTCAAGACTGACATATTGTGCAATAAACAGCAATCAGCCTAAAGATGCTATATTAAACAAACCAAGTTTTGTTTTGCTAAACTAAGCAAAATTAGTTGAATGCCCTAAGTAATAGTTGCTGGTATTTTTTTTCTAAATTATTTCTCCACTTGTTTTTGTGTCTATGCATAAATTAAAAATCTGCTGAAATTTATTATTCATCTGAGATGTAATTAATATGCAAAATTATGCAAATTAAGATGCAATTAGGCTTCAATTCTCTAGTGGAATTTTCCATTATAATTTAATACAAAGTAATAGAGTAATTGGTGTCACGTGTAATTACGGTTACTCACGTGTACTTGCAGACGTGCAAATGATGTGGTATATGTTAGTTATCCTATGCAAATGGATCATGCAATCTCTTAATACTTGGGAATGAAGTAAACAAAGATGGTCTTCAAAAAAAAAGGGTGAGAGGTGCCCCTCTTTCTTCTCATGTGCTACCATTTTGAAGAACTATGTGAATAATTGTAACTAATTTCCCTGCATTTATGTCTAAGAATTTTTAACTTGGTGTTATGTGGTGCATTGTTTATTACTTTAGAGAAATTATTTCTAGTAAAAAAATGAATCGTTAAGCAGAGACCTAATAGTGATTCAGATGCCACATGAATACACCCAAGATGAGAGCAAACAAACCAAAGCTCTGTCTAGCGAGCAGAGGCTGTTTCTGCATCAAGCTCGAAAGAGCTCATCTTTCGAAGAAGTAATGTGGCCAGCTTTGCCAAAGTAACAATGTTCTGTCTGTTATTTCCTGATTACAAAGTTGACCAATTAATTTGCTTTATGACCTCTGTCAAAGCCAGTTTGATTTTTTGTACCAAAATTTCTTTCTTCCTGATTTTCAGAATTCTAGGAAAATTCAGTGACATATCTTTCTGAATGAATAGAGCTCTAAGCAAATGGAACTATAAATTCTCTGCAACATGAACTTTGTCATTTGGTTTAAGGAACCCCTCAGCTGCCCGGTGTTTGTCTCCTTGTGTCTCCCTTAAAGAAAAGAATGGGGCTCTGCCGCGCTTGTCCTGAGCCCAGGAGCTGCTGTTTCTAATTTCTCCATGAGAAATGATTACCGCTTGTTTTAAAACACCCATGCTGTGTTGAATCCTGCACAGAAAACATTATGATCTCGACACTTTCCTTCTCATAACTGAAGCACACACTTTAAGACGAGTATTTTATATTCTCAGCTCCAATTAACCTGAAGTGTTTCTCTTGCCAATGTCTCCCCCCACCCCCACCCCGCCACGAAGTCTATCCTTCTACTTCTTTGTAACAGATAGGATTTTTCCCCGGGAAGGGAAGTGTGATATAGTTTATTGCAATTAATAGGAGTGGGCCCTGATGATGAGAAAGGGGCATTATGTGGAATAGCGGATAAGCAGCTTTACTCTCCTACCATGTTCCCACTTCTTCCTTTTCCTCCACCTATTTTAGCTGGTTATTCAGAAGAACAGCCACAGATAAGAGGAAATAAAAGCTACCATTCGTCTCTCATTGTGCACCCTTTTGCAGCCCCACCCATTCATCCATATGTGGCTTTCTCGTTCATTCCAGTAATAATACCAATTACTATGCAGGCAGGGCCATTCTTACTCACATTTGCAGCTCACTGTGGACATTTATGCTACACTCTAAGCAACACTCACATCTTCAACAACATCGATTATACAGCTGTTGTACAATCATTGTAAATGAAATATACAATGCCCCGTTCAGCTCGCGGAATCATTTATAGTTGTGGGAGGTGGAAGAGGGCAGAGCCGGCCCTTCCTCTGCCCGACTTCTCTCTGCCACTCGCCTTGCTCGCTCAGTCCTGACCTTTCCCGGGGCTTAGGATGGGGGAAAAGGCTAAACTACAGTAAGAACTGGAGCAGCACTATTTTTTCCTCATAGAGGAAAGTTTGAAATGTTCGTTTAATGGAGAAACGGGCTCCTGAGATTCAGCCTCGCAAAGACCTTGGATAAATGAACCTCAATGAAGCTTTCTGAAGCTACTCAACCAGAATGTCCAGCTTAGAAATATGTCTTCTCTACTATTTTCTCTCTTCCCTGGTCAAGTTATGGCATCTGTTCTCACTTCCACACGTTACATTTGTGGGCCACATTACTTCTCCATAGAATGCACAGGTTCAGGTTGCCCTTCCCGTGGAGACCCGATCCACGCCTCCTTTGGCACTTACCTTCTTTTGCAGGTTCCAGCCCTCAGAGTCAGACAAGCCTAACACACCTGTGTCATTCTGTAACTTATCATCCACTCCTGTCTCGTCGGAAGCAATCATTACAAATCAAGTTATATCTATTTTATAGATAAGACAACTAATGTCTTAAGGAAAAACATGCAGATAATGCACAGAGTCGAGACTTGCAAAATTATTTTTCTTTGTAAAATGTTATTTTTATCAAGCACTTTGCTATCTCTTTATCTTCTATGAGTTTTGCAAAGGTTCCATTCGGTATAATTTAATACACAGTTTTCTTGTTCAGAGTTCAACATCTAGGAAACCTGAATATATCTTACAACTAATGAAAATTTGACAGTCATCCTGAGTAAAATAACAGTCATGTGGTGCTGATGTTTGTTATGCACAAACTGGTGAGTGACTGAACCACTAAAATCCTTTGAATTTGTTTAGATAACACTGTTTTAAGATCATGTAAGGAAAGAATGTAAGTTTTTCTGTTTGAAAGTTCTCCATTGACATCTTCTGGTAAGATCAAGAAAGTGCCAACATGAAAACCTTCGTTATGTGTCAGCAACTTGGAAGCAATTCCAGGAGACAGTGGTGCGGGGCTCCCTAAAGAAATGCTGCACCGCCGGGGTTCCTGACGGCACTCACAATGATGCTGTGTTGAAAAACAGTTGAAAACTAATTCATAGTTGCCAGACTTGCTATGCAGGGAACTTTGAGAAATACCAACCAAGTTATTTCACTTACTATTTCCTTTATACATCTGCCTAGGAGTGATACGTGATAAAAACTGTGCTGAAATGACTCTGAAAGGGCTCTTTCGATAAAACAATGGTTCTCAGTAATAAGCAAGCACCACGTCAGAGATTAATTTATGGCCATGTCTTCTTTCTTTGGGGATCATAAAAAATGGTGCATTTTAATTTTATTGGTCTCTTAGAAGCCAGAGATACATTAGCGACCCATTTGATTCTCATAAACACCATGGAAGGTGGGTGCTATTGTTCTCATTTCACAGATTAAGGACTGATGTACAGAAGGAACTTGGCCAAGGCCACCTATCCACAAAGCAACGGAGCAGAAACTTCAGCCCAGAGAATTTGACTCTGGAGTTTATGCTGTGTCTAGGCCAAATCTGGCCTAGAGACAGAATATGTTAGGTTTGGACATTGATTTTGCCCTTCTTGTTGTTATAGTCAATGAAAATTGGGAAATCTTAGGGAAAAAACTGAATTTGTAGCTTTTCATGGAACCGAATCTTGCAGTACTGGGGATCATTATTCTCCCCTGGCTACAATGGGCTTGGAGGTTTGGCTGCTTCCCTTAATGAGGCACGCAGCTCTGCTTGGCCCAACCTGCCTGCTCTTGGCATGCCCCTTGCTCATGGCCCGAAAGGGGTTTGGGGTGGGAGTCGGATGCTGAGGTGTCTCTGCTGCTGTGTAACACTGGGGACACCCCCCGGAGCACGTTCTCCTCACACCTCACCATTCTACCTTCAGTCCCTTTTTTCTTCACTCGTACTCCACACAGCACGAGTGAAGTCAGAACAAAGCAGGCTGATTTTACTCAAAGTTGAAAAACAGAAATTGTTGGTTTTGGCCGTGATGTCAGGGTATGGATTGAGCAGAGAAGCAAACACACCAGGAATGGCGTTGTCATCAGTCCTGATCTGACGTCAGCAGGACTGGCCTGGATAAAGAAAGACGTATGGGATGGGAAGGGCAAGGTGAGCAGGAGCACTGGAGAGGGAGCAGAATCCACCTCCAACCCTCCAGTGATGTTAGCATGAGCGATCTACAGGAACACCTCCCCACACACACCAACCACACAGTCAGACAGGATCCTGCCCCAGAGGCAGAGCGGCTGAAGGAAGAGTGCTGGCTGGAACTGGAGGAGCTGTGCTTGTCTCAGCCCTCAGCTCGTCTGAGTCGGCACAGCTCTAAGAGGGCGTGCATGGTAACCATCCTGGTACTTCACATTCCTTCCAATGAACATAGCTGCTACTTCACTCTGCCTTCTCACTCCACGCAGAATTTTTCTTTGGTCAATCACACCCTGGAACTATACAGGGAAGATGATTCTGGGAAATGTAATTCTGATTTAGCTAAATTAACACAGGGCAAAGGTGTAAGAGCCCAAAATTGAGAAATATTATCTGTCACAAAGCTCGGTATAGCTTTAGGTTCACACCACTGAGTGACCAGCAGATTTAAAAACATGTCAAGGTTTTTGTTTATCCATTTTTCCGTGAGACTTGGAAGAACCCTTGGCGTGTGAGTTATGAGATATCCATACCATGGTGCCTCCTTCCTGTCTGCTATTCATCGTTTAGGTCAGCTTCTATCTTTACTATGATGAAGATGTCTTTTTTCCTGGCTTAGTCGCACCTCAGCCATCATTTGAGTATTCTCCTGCACTGACTGATCTGAGTCGCAGGCCACCTGGTAGGGTAAAGACAATTCCATCCAAGCAGCAGGAACTCTGATGTTACTTTGGCCACAGCTATTCTGTGCTCAGGCCCAGCTCTAGTTTCAAAGGTCTTTGGAAAAAAGAACTGCAGAATATTGTGTGGTGCACAGCACAGGCCTGTGAAATTCTGCCCATCGGCTGATGACCACATGTGCTTGCTGCTCAGCACAGAGGCTTACAGGGCAAGCAGGAAACAAAACACCTTCCCTCAGGGTTACCCCCATCTGTCATGGCTCATATTGCCTTACGACTACATTCGCATTTTTATAGCTGTGTAGATTATACTCACATGCACAGCTAACCTGCTCCAAACTCATCCACAAAGTTCAGATTAGATAACATTTACAACCTCATATTCACACTATGCTTAATCCCAGCGTAGGTTAACAGCCAATATCTACATTTACTGTTATAATCAAATTCACTTTGGGGGCCCTGAGTGTTTTCTGCTGCTGACCAGCCTCACTTGAGACCATCTGAATGCATCAGAGTTATCCTAATAACCTTGAGCCCTAAGCAGAAGGGCATTTCAGCCATTCATCTCTTAGGGTTTTATTGACTACTCTTTCCAGTTTACATCATTAAGGGTTATGGAAATGGTTTCAAGCTTTAAAAATTTTCTTAGTCAAAATCCTCCCTAAAGTGCTATGAGGAACAGGAATGAGGAGCAGAGAGAATGAAACAAGAAAGGAAGGAAGGTGAAGACGAGGACACAGATCCAGGTGCCTGCTACTCATCCCACAGCACTATCTGACACCGTTTGAAATGTGCCTCACGCCCATCTGCCTGGGTGGTAGAAGAAGGAAGTGTTTATCTTTTGGTTCATTCATTCATTCATACTTCTGGGTGGCATACCTTTGTATTCTGAGTGGGAAAGCTTATGTGGCGTTGGTTATTGCCACAATTGCTGGGAAAGAATTAGAGCTGAGCTGGTTTAAGTGGGGCAAAAAAAGGACTGGGTATAGTTGGCCAGTTCCTGTACTTAGCTTCACTCAGGTCTTCTGCTGAGGCAATGTCTACCAGCCTGGTTAGAGGGGACAATGATTTTCCCAAGAATCCAAAGAAACTCGCTCATTTTTATAATAAAATATGGTGTAGATGTCAGATTTTCAGAGAAAATATAAAGCTTTCTATTGTGATCTTCCCACTAGACTCACATTAATAAACTCACTGGTACTACACAACTGTACAGTGTGCCAATGTCTAGCCATTGCTTTCTTCCTGGGGGTACAAGAGCTGAGGCTTCCTAGTCTTCTTGCAGTAAGACAGAGCCATGTAAATAGTCACACACACTGAAATGAGAACAGGTATGTGTTCCTTTCAAATGGAGACGAAGGAAACCCACTGCACAGTTGTACAGTTTGGGTAGGACATACGGTGACAGTTTGTTGAGACAACAAAGTGACAGGAGTCTGGATCATTGAGTTATCACGTGGAAGACAGCTTCCTTGGATGGTCACCCTGCATATGAGAGACTTTGTAGGCCCAAGTAATGAACTACATGTTTAGCCAATGAAAGCCAGGGACTGTGTACTGTATTATAAGATATACTGTCTAAAATGCCCTAAAACCCCTGCAAATTCCTTTTTATATGATAATTAAAACATACTACAATGCTATTTAGAACTTACTACCTTCTTTCAGTGCAGGGGATCAAACCCAGGACTTCGTGCATGATGGGCAAGTGCACTTCTGGTGAGCTACATCACCTACTCTCCCATGTGCTATCTTTAATCAGTATTTAAAAGCAATTGAATTTCTCAGTGAGGGAACATGCTAACATTCTGAGCTTATAGAAAACTTCATAACATCATCTGCCGAGTCAGAACTCATCTTTGAAAGCTGGAAAATTTTGGTTGCAATTCTAACACTTGCCCCAGTGTGAAGTCTCTTAATGTGTTCATATGCATGGACTCTCCAAATCTCCCATCACTTTTTGTCCCATGCTAAATGCATCTGTTTCATTGTCCCTTACAATGTAATTTTTTACTTAATCAAATGATACATATTTCCCCCAGGATAAACTTTCCAGGACTCCATATTTACAAGGAAGCTACCATAATGCATTATCGCACTACAGCATTGTAGCTGATAAATACTTGATGTTGAACTAAGTCAGCAGAAGAGTCATGAATTGAAGAAATGGGAAGAAGTGGGATATGAGCGTTGTGCCGGAGTCTTCATAGCTTTTATGGGGTTGTCACAATTACTCCCATTTTGCAGATGGAAATTGAGTTTAGGGAGGTAGACAATAGAGGTTGATTTTGAAATTAGTGAGTTTTGGAATCTTAGATAAAGCTGACCTTCTTTTCACAACATTAAGTGCTTCTTTGAATTGAAACAAATATAAATTGAAAGAGAGTGAATTAAATTGAACTTACTGAACTGAACTGAACTGAAAACCTACCACAATGCAGGGATGTGGGGCTCAAGATTCTGTAGTGCTCATGTTAATTATGGTATATCATTACAGCCAACACAAAGCACCATATGCCTATTTCCTAAGGGTTATTCTTTAAAATATTGAACTCTTAATATGTTTTAATCTACTTTTATTAATAAAAGTTTTAGTTAATAAAAAAGTTTTGAACCAAATTCTTTGGTGATTTATATTGCTGTAATAACACTTGTCCCTCTCTTTGTAAGAATGGCTCCTTTGGTCTCACAGTGCAGGAGACAGGAATGATTAGCTTTAGTTCATAACACTTCTGGTCTCATTTGACCTGATCGCGTGGTGCAAAGCTGCCTACGATGATAATCAGAATAGGAATATTCGCTAGGACAACCACTTACCAAGAGAAACTTTCTCAGACGAGGATTCTGTACCTGGTTTTTAAGTCATCTCATACTTGAGCCAACACACTCAAGAAAAAAGAATAACAGGCAATCGTGTCATTGTCCAGTGCTCCTTAAAGGCTATTTTTGAAATAGATCAATTTCAACTGTCTTATTTCTCTGAAAAAGAAACAGTGTCAATACCTGGAAGTGATCTTACAGTTTATACAGAGTGTTTACACGTCCCTCCTCTCTAGTGTATTATTTGAGGCATAAACCATAGGAGATTAAAAATCAGAAGTTTATAAAAAGGTATGATTTTCTTTGATTATTTGATTAACAAATATGTACTAAGAAACATTGCACTTGGAATTTTAGGTTAGAGCGGCAAAAAGAGAGCATGAAATATTCTATAAATGTTGAATAATTACCCTCAAACTGCTTGCAATCAAATAGAAAATAAAATGTCCCCAGTAAATAGAGGAGGTGACAACTACCTGAGAATGGTTCTCATTAATTTGAAAGGAAATTCATACAGGAGTGATTTCATTTAACTCCATGAAGAAAAAGGTTATCAAGGATTTCTAAGGGAGGATACTTGAACAGACTGTTATATCTGTTTGGTTATTTGAATATGTAGAGCTGGTGAATAAAACAGAAGATTGTTCCAGATAAGAATAGGAAGTAAGTAATATAATGCCTGCGGAAAACAATGAGGACTCTGTTTCCTTCCTTCTTAGTCACATTATCTTTTTATATTTTAATGTCCAGGGAAAAACACAAATTATCTTCATATTAATTTCAAAAGAAACTTACTGTAATGCTGGAGAGTGAGAAGTATGCTAAATGAATGAGGGAATTCTTCAATCAGTGCTGTTAACAGTCAAGGACCTTTCATAACAACTTTTGACAAAATTAGGGGTGAATGAAGCTTCAACCTTTACATTGTGGAAAATCATGGAAGGTCTTGAATAACAGATTAAAGTTCTGAAATCTTCATTGCTTGGACAATCAAGAGCCATTAAAGGTGTTTTAAAAAAAGAATCTACAGGATAAGAATAGTGTTTAGGGAATAAAATTGAATGCAATGTGTAGATAGGATGAGAGTAGAAAGACAGTGGAGGGTAAGACTACGAAAGGTGACTAAAAGAGTTAAGGAGAGAAAAAATATGATCAATTAATTAGTTGCTGAGTTAACAATCCATCCCCGAATTTGGTGTTCTTAAACAGCAACCATTTATTTATGCCACAGTTCTACAGATTAATAACCTGTGTTAGGTGTAGCTGGGCTATTCTTTTGGTTTCAGCTGATCTCACTCATGCCCCTGATATGAATTATTAGGGTTAGCTGGTCTAGGATGGCTTCATGAGAGTGACAGATGTGACCTCCACGTGATCTTTAACTATCCAACCAAAGGAACTCATACCTGTTCACATGGAAGTTGGGAAGAATTTGTGCAGAAAGTAGAATTACCAAGGCCTCTAGAGGGCTAGGCTTGAAATTCTCACAATGTCACTTTGCTCAAGGCAAGTCACAAGTTCACCAGATACAAGAGATAGAAAAGGAAAGTCTAGTCTATCTTTTCGCTCAAGGATCTGTGAGTCATGGTGCAAGGGGCATGGATAGAACAAAGGGAATGATATATATCCTATTAATAGAATTCAGTGTGATATTTCCATACATGCACTGTATTACATGGACTGATTAAATCTAGCTTCTCTTTCTTCCAACCTCGTCCCTGTCCCAAACTCTAGTAATAAATATTCTATATTCAGGTCATTTGCTTTACACTGCCATATATGACTGTAGTATTGTCTTTCTCTTTCTCTCTCATTTTGCTTAAAACTCTTAAAACAATATCCTTCAGTTCCATTCATTTGGCTTCAAATGATGGGATTTCGTTCTTCTTCATAGTTGAATAATCTGTACCACATTTTTTAATCCACCTGTTCATGAACACCAAAACTGACTCCTTATCTGAGCTGTTGTGGGCAGTGCCACAAAAATATGGATCTGCAGGTGTCTTTTTGGCATAGTGATTTCATTTTCCTTTGGGTATGTACCCAGACGTTGGATAGCTGAATCAGATAGCAGATCTATTTTCAGTTCTCCATAATAGTTGTACTAATTTACATTTCCACTAATAGTGCATATACATTCTTTTTTTCTCCACATTTTGCCAACATTTGTTTGTTTGATAATAGCCTTTCTAAGTAGGGTGAAATATCTCAGTGTAGTTTTTACTTGAATTTCCCTGATGGCTAATGATATTGAGTGGTTTTCATGTATTTGTTGGCCATTCTTCGTTCTTCTTTTGAGTAGTGTCCTTTCCTTTGTCCATTTTGATTGGATTAATTGAGTCATAGTTGTTAAATTCTTTTGAGTTCCTTGTATATTCAGATTACTAATCCTGTGTCAGAAGAATAGTTGGGAAATATCTTCTCCCACTTTGTAGGTTCTCTTTCACCCTGTTGTCTTCTTTGCAGTACACGAAGCATTTTAGTTTGCTGTAATCCCACTTGCCTATTTTTATATTTGCTACCTATGCATTTGGGTCCATATTTTTTAAAAAGTTGGCTCTACCAATGTCCCACCATGTTTCCTTATGCTTTTTTTTCTAGTTGCTTCATAGTTTTAAATATTAAGTATTACATGTAAGTATTCATTATGGCTTATATAAAAATGTCTCCTAAAAGGCTCCTCTGTGCAGAGGTAGGGCCTTTGGGAGGTGATTGGATCCTGGGGGCAGTAGCCTTAATGAAGAATTCAACCTGAATATACTGAATGCTTTTCCTGCATCTACAGATAATCATGTGAATTCTATCCTTCATTCTGTTGATACAGTGTGTCACGGTTATTGATTTGTATATGCTGAACCATTCTTGTGGCCTTGGGATTAATTGAATTTCATCATAGTAAATAATCTTTTTAATGTGGTGTTAGATTAAATTTGCTAATATTTTGTTGAGAATTTTTGCATCTATGTTCATCAAGAAATTGATCTCTAGTTGTCATTTTTTGTTGTTCCCTTGACTGGCTTTAGAGTCTGGGCAATGCTAGCCATACAGAATGAATTTGGAAGAAAATTTGGAGTTGGCATTAAGTCTTTAAAAGTTTGATAGAATTTAGTAGAAAGCCATCTGATCTTGGACTTTTGAGATTTTTTGATAATGATTTTGTCTCACTATTTGTTATGGGTCTGTGTAGATTTTCTGTCTTGCTGTTTCAAGTTCAATAAATTATATATATCCAGAAATTCACCCATTTCGTCTAGGTTTTCTAGTTTACTGGCATATAGTCATTCAAAACAGAATCTAAAGATCCTTTGTATTTCTGTGGTGTCAGTTGTATTGTTTCCCTTTTTATGTCTAATTTATTTATCGAATCTTCTCTGTTTTATCTTTTCAAAGACCAACTCTTTGTTTCATTGATCTTTTGTATTTTCTGTAGTCTCCACTGTGTTTATTTCTTCTCTGATCTATGTTATTTCTTTCCTTTTATTAATTATGTATTTATCTTGTTCTTATTTTTATTCCTGTTTTGCGGGGGGGAGTGTGGGGAATCAAATCCAGGGCTTTGCCCAAGCTTCAATTCCCTGCCCTTGGCCGTTGTTCTTGTTTGTCTGTACCCTTGAGATGCATCACTAGATCGTTCATTTGAAATATATCTATTTACATGGGCTTTTATTTCTACAAACTTACTTCTTAGTGCTGCTTTTGAGGTTTTCATAAATTTCAGTATGCTGTATTTCCATTTAAATTTGTGTAAGAAAGTTTTTAAGTTCAAGGAAATTAAATATTTGTGACCTTTTTTCCTTGCAATTGTCATATTGCAAATTATTGCATCCTTTATTACTTTTTCCTGTCTTACAATTTTTATCACACATTATGACAGAGAAATAAGGGACAGATCTTGCTAGTAATTTCTATGAAATTGTTACCCTTCTTGATAAAAAGAAACAGTGACATCACTAAAATTTTTATTTACAATATCATCAGTTTTATTCTACTAATTCAGTTCTATTTTCTATTAAGTCTAAACTAATGCAATATCATGTTAATGTAATTTTGTGGCTGAATTTTCCTTCCTTTTTCTTTTGGTAGTCAAGTACATGACAGTAAACACAACACACTAGTTTAATGGAAAGCATAAATCACCGAATGTCAGTGAAAGATAGTCCAAGCTCAGCGGTTAAAATGCTTGCTTGCAAGCACAAGGACCTGAGTTCGATCCCCAGCACCAAAAAAAAAAAAAAAAAAAAAAATTGAAATTATTTTGGATCTAGAGTTTCCCTGGCCAGTAATTTGAGTATAATTTTTCCAATCTTTCGAATCACATTGGTAGGTCTGTTTTTAAAGATTAAAAATGAAGGGGAACTTTTTTATTCTTTTCATGAATGAAGAGAGGAAAAATAAAATGTAATTGATTGCCTTAAGAAAATGTCTCTTCAATGACAGCTCAAAAAATGTCTTCCATATCTATTTCACAAATACAGATTTTATATACACATGTCTGATTTTCACTCAAGATTTAACAAATTACAAAACATTGTTTAATAGAAACATCTAAGACGCCACTTCATTATGGTAAGTCGTCTCACCTGATCACATAATTTCATTTTCTACATTCTTGCTGAATTTGTAATCTGTCTCTCCTTGTCATGATCATTGACATTTCTACAGTTCAGAGGCTCCTTACTTCTTTTCTGGACAAATGAAGAAGCCTCTTAACTGGTGTCCTCAGTTCCAGAGTCCCATGCCTACTTTTGTCACATGATTTATGTCAATGGAATGTTCATATAAACAGATGTTTTTTAAAGAAAAAGATAGGTGTCCAACTAGGTTGGAAAACACTAAAGACTATATTTGTAGAGTCATAAAATCCATCACCATATAAGAGCTTGAGAAGTATTGGGTAATATAAAAATAGTAATTGCTTTTCTTTAACATATGACCCATGATCACAGCTCTGCTTTTTCTGAGGCATCTACTGTCTTAGGAAAAATCAGATATTTATATTAGACATTTGAAGAAAAAGAGCCAGTATCTAACTTTCACCTCCTAAAAGATGATGGAGAAGATTAAGCCTGGAAAAAGCTTTGAAATCTCAGTATTACTGAGAGAATATTTGTTTAACTCTTAAAGAGCTTTTATGTATTAAGCCTTAGGCTTGGTAGAATCATAGATCACTAAGTTTTAACTAAAAAAATCTCATAATCACAAAGCTATGGTGTTTGGAGAGTGCTTACCAGACAGAAAAATGAAGGTGATACCTTTCATGAGGGGAAGTAGAGACACTTGGAGGGACTAAGCATGGTATAAAGAAGCAGCCTGGATTTTCCAGCGAGCCAATGAATGTACCTGTATGGCCTGTCATCCAAGAAGGAGAGGTGAGAGAAAAACCCCGTCTGCAACTCTGAAAGAAGACTGATTTGCAAGATTCTCTCCTGTGCCAATATGAGAGGGCCACCGTGGAATATAAAAGGGTATACACATATTTAGGGAGAACAAAAGAGAGAATTTTGCCAATGAAATCTCTCTCACTGGTTGTGTCGTATGGAAGGGATTCAAAATTTATCACATGCTGTCTTTGGAGAAAATGAAAATAGCTGAGAAGTAAAAGAAAATGGGTTTGCTGTAGTTTATCATACTAACTGGCAAGGCGATCACATACAAGGGATAATCAAAAAATAAAGTGAAGGTTTAAATTTTAAAAATTTATTACAATACGGATATATTGTCATTAATCCCTCTCAAAATACCTTACTGAAACACACAACCCATAGTTCTTGCCACTTTCTGAAGCAGTTCTAGAAGTCCTCTTTCATGAGCGTATGTAGGAGACATGATAAAAAATATTGGTGAAGGCTGCTGCCAAATGCCATCCAGTAGAAAGACGTCTCATAAAAGCATTAAGGCATGTCCTTATCCACTTTAGTCACAGGGTCTGGCACCATTCGATTTCTATCTCTTCTCCCAAATCAAAATGATTATGAAATGTAAACATTTTGAATCACAGCCAGAAGAGTGCCACTAAAGACCTGAAAAAGGACTTCCAGAACTGCTTCATAAAGTGGAAAGAATGGTGGGATAAGTGTGTTCAAAATGACAGAAATATTTTGAGAAGGGCTAATGGCAATTTGTCTTTTACTGTAGTAATTATTTTCAGTTTAAATACACACTTGCTTTCATCATACCTCATATGAGATATGGGAGGGTGCTTAGTCTAAACAAGAAACAGAAGTTGTTGTTGAAAAGCAGATGATTTAGAGTAGCAATAGGAACAAAGTACAAACACCCAGAAGTGATGATAAATGTATTGGTCTGCTGCAGCTGCTGTAACAAAGGACCATAAACTGAGTAGTTTAAATAACAAAAATGTATTGGCTCACATTTTTCAAGGCTAGACATACAAGAGCAGGGTGATGGCAGGATTAGTTCCTTCTGATGGCTGTAAGACAGAATGTGTACCATGCCACTCTTCTGGCTTCTGCTGGTTTCTCAGCAATCCTCGGTGCTTTTTTGCTTGCATAGTCTCCACTTCTGATTTCCTCTTCATATGGCATCACTCTTATGCCCATGTCTCTCTCCAAACATCCCCTTTTTATAAACACACAGTTATACTGGGTTGGAATTCATTTTAAGGCCCTCATTTTATCTAATTGCACCATCGCGACACTATTTCAAAATAAGATCACATTGTGTGGCCTTACAAGAATTTTTATGGTTCATCATAAGAATTTTGAGGTTATACAATCCAAACCCTAACAATGAAGAAAGACACGCTGAGACTGTGATTTTGTGAGACTACAGGCAATGAGTTACATTTCTTATAGTCACTTTGGTAGTAGATGCAACAGGACGAAGGGCCATTATCCAGACAAGATGAGACAAGTTACAGTTCACTTGAAGTTTAGTGGCCCAGAAGGTACTTGCCTCCATTCCAGACACATTTTGGAAGGAAAATGATGAGGACAATCTGGAGGCATTAAATTAAATAAGTGTTTACCTAAAGGAGAAAATTTTAAAGTGGAAGAGACTGACTTACTTGTAACTGGAAAATTTACATTGTCATTTTTCAACCACCGTTAGACAAAGAAATCATGAAGGAATTTGGCTACATAAAAATATAAGCAAACTTCCAAATGAGTGCAGATATAAATTGTCTACCATACTAAGTAAAAAAAAAAAAAACAAAAAAAAACTCCATCCTCTTTTAATCCATAGTCTCCCAAATTTATTTGTTAGAATTTTACATTAATACATAGTATCTTGTCAGAATTAGCGCTATGTAGAGTGTCCTTTGAGAAATAGAGTTCAACATTTTGTAGCGATAACATTAATAAATATGGTCTCATTAGTTATCTCTGCAAAATATTCTTTCTTTTTAAATCAAGATGATTATTTGTTTAAAATTACTTCCAATTCTTACATGTCTGAGGCATTATATTAGGTCCTGGATTAGAAATATGATTCAGTCATAAATTTGAATTTAGGAAAGTCAAAGATTTGCAGAGAAAATATATACTTTTCTTTTGGCTGCAAAATCACTCTGCAAGAGATAAATTAATGAAATCCAAGATAAATAGGGGATAAATCGTGGACCATGTTGATGAATTAGAAGATAATATTGTCTAAATGTCAGTTCTCTCCAAATTGTACAAATTCAACATAAGCCCAAACATAATTCCGATGTACTTTAAAAAAAAAAAAACTAGATAAATTGATTCCAAAATTTACATGAAAGTGCAAATAACCTAAAATAGTCAAAACAATGAAAAGGGGGAAATAATAGAAGAGGCTTTACATTCTCTGACTCTGACTTCAACAGTTTTGATGAAGATACAGTATCAAGACAGTGTGGTATTTAAAAAGGATCATTACATAAACCAGAAAAAAGTTTCCAGAAATACATAGGAAAAAAGGGTACTGTAATTTGATGCAGACAATGTATCTAAAAGTGTGCCTTGGCTTTGTACAATAGTCTTAGATGTTTTATATATGCTCTTTGGCCTATTAGTCTGGTTTTCAATCTGTGTATATCATAATTAGTTTTATAATGTCTTATAAGATAAATAAATGAATCCAATGCTGGAAAAATAAAAGGGAGATGGAGGGAGGGAAAACAGGGAATTGAAATGTGTTATTTACATGTACCAATCCCCTTTAGAGTATTCATTATGTACTGCAAACATGTACTAATAAGAGTAAAAAAAAATTAATTTTAAAAGTTAAACTTATAAGGCTTCTAAGTGAAACCCTAAGAAAATATCTTTATGACCTGAAGGTAACAAGAGAAATTATTTGTCAGTCATATACTTGACAAAAGACAAAAAATATACATCTTACAATTCAATAATTACAAGATGATTTAACGATAACACACCTGAACAAAGACATCACAAAAGAAGAAATATATGTATATATGGATAAAAAGTGAATGAAAAACAATTCAACACCATTACCTGGAAAATGCAATTAAGTCATAAATAAACCACTCCATACTTAGCAAAATGGTTTAACTAAAAAAAAGATCTATACTAAATATTTTAAAGGATATAGAGAAATGGTAATTCTCATACATTTATAGTAGAGTTAACGAAATAGAATCCATCTTGAAAACTATTTTTTCATAAGGTGAGCACATATTTTCCCCACGATCTATCAATTTCAGTCCTTGAAATTTTTGCAGATGAAATAAGAACAATTTTTATGCCTAAGAACCATTCACAATAGCCTTATCCATAATAGCTCAAAATTATAGACAACCCAAATGCCCGTGAATCAAATAATAGAGAAATAATTTGATATAGCTGTGCAATGAAATAATACTAAGCAATAAAAATTAAAAAAAACTATGGGCCAATAAAATAATATGGAGAATTCTTTTAGACAATACTGAGCAAATTAAGCCAGATGCTGAAGAATTCACACGATTTGATTTCATCTACATGAATTTCTAAAACAGAAAACTCTATCCTAGTGGGTAAGAGGATTTCCCAGAGAGAGGCAAGAGAGAAATTTCTACAATGATGGAACTTTGAACGCCCTTGTGAGGTACATGGATGCAGGCATTAATCAAAACCCACTAAACTGTACACAGTAAATTCATATATTTTATTATATATAAATTTTACTCTCAAAACCCAATATTGAACTCTGCTTAGTAGGATCGATTTTTCACAATGGTATGGACAAACAGCTCTGAAACTACTGTGTGCCTCACCAAGTGGATAAATAAATGTATTGATGATAATGGTTGTCAGATGTTTTTCTTTAGAAAGGAAATTATAAATATGAAAGGATGTGTTAGGAATTTAGCTCAAGTGATAGAGTGCCTGCTGAGCAAGCACAAGGCCCCGAGTTCGATCCCCAGCACACCCCGAATAAATAAAGAAATATGAAAGGGAATAGCTAGAATAAACTCAAGATATTAGACTTGGTGTTATCAGGTAAATTCATTCTACTTAATATGTAAATAAGTAGGTATAAAAATAAAGGGGTCTGTGTGTGTGTGTGTGTGTGTGTGTGTGTGTGTGTGTGCGCGCATTTTTCAGGCTTCTTTTCTTCCTAGTTCCAAACACTGAGCAAGAACCAGAAAAAGAAGAAAAGAAACCAGAAATGCTAGTATCAATGAACACAGCTAATACTCAGATTTTGGCTCCTAAATACCATTCTTCACTAAAAGATACCAAATTTCCTCAGAGGAAAGGTTAACTTCAGTGGTACAGCTAAAAATATAGAAAATAAATTATTTTAAAAAGAAAATACTCTGTGTTGGAGAAATACATGACAAAAGGACACCGAAACCGACTTAAAAGAGCTACCAGTGTTCAGAAGATGGTACAACTTCAGCATCAGCATACATAATGTGAGAAATGAATTACAATCCACTGAATAAAATGAAAATCCCTAAGTCCAACTGCATATCCAAAATTTGCTATAAAAATGAATGAGAGTACCAGCTCCCCAGGTGGAAGGATAGTGGGAAGCGGCAGTCCCCTCAGGGCCACGAAAGCCTTTTCTTAGCCTTCTGGTCTACGCATTTCCCCCTTTGCTTGACACGGCCTTCTGCTTCCACCTCCTCAGCAGCCCAGTCTCCGCCTCCCATTCCTTCTCAATCCCCCTTCATACACCACCTGATTTGATGGCTTTCTTGGATTTAATTTAGAAGCATCTTTGTGAAGTGATTATTAGCCATTTGTGGCCTGTCCTGGTCTCTCTCAGCGTAGGGAACATGATCATACTTGTTTACATTCTCTCTTTTTTTCAGGTTCGTGTTGGCTTCTACATTTCCTAGCCCACGTCCCCACTTCTGTGGGCTGACACTTAGGTTTTAACTCTTTTTTGATATTTTTGCTGTGAACGATGCCATAACATTTCTCTCATCATTGTATTAAATTGTATCCCATCAGCTGGATGTGAGATGGTGAAAATGAAAGTAATAGGGGTCAATTCAGTAAAAAAAATTAGTTTATCTTGATGCCAGCTGTGAAAAATGCAGAAGACTGGCTGGGAGCCCAGCACAGAGGTGTGTAAGGTGCATCCTTCCACTTATTTGGAGGGAAAATATTATTTAGAAAAATAGCAGATGATCACGGCTCTCCTTCCATCCTGTGATTCAGATGTACTTTCTTTTACTTCCTGACCGGAGAGTACTGATTTGGTTCTTTGACATCAGGTGGCTTTTTGGCTTTCTCAGCCAGTTAGGCCAAACGAGTCACAGTTGCTCCAGGGGTGGGTGTCACAAAACCACCGAGCTACGAGAATGCCCATTCCCCAAGGATCAGAAGGAAACCTGCTAATCCCAGGCCTCCCTTCTCCTCTCCTGTCTCCTGCTGCTGTACGATGCACACAAGATGACTCTACCACAAATTTTCCTTTCTCAAGATGAGATATGAGAACAGGAACCAAATGAAGAAGAAGGAGACCCCCCTTGAGAAGGGCAAGGAATTTCCTCATGTGGGCTGGACTTTAGGGAACCGCAATCCAGAACAGCTGACAGAACACACAGCTGCTATTAACCACTCTGCTGTTCACTGAGTGAAAGGTCACCTTTGACCTTTTGCTGCTTACGAACACTGTAACCCCAACTCCTTTGGCCAGGCGGACCTGATTACGTGATTATAATGACAACTGACTGACAAAGGAGTGCTTCATAAGGGCCTGTCTGAGAAAAATCCCAGGAATATGTGGCTTCCAAGACAGTACCTAGCCCCAGGGAAAGTAGGGTTGGGAAAAACGTGCTTCCCAGTACTTCGGACTTCTACAGACTTTTCCAAAACCATTTCCTAATATTTCTATAGCCAAAGGAATTACCATACATTGCATAATTATAACTGATATTGATACAGTCATTTATAATTTGTACAATAAGATCAGATGTTCAGTCTCCAGATATCCTCATGATATGATCACCATAAAGACTATGTAATAATCCCCATTCTATAGATTAAGAAATGGAGCCTTGGCTGAGGATTTAGCTCAGTGGTTAGAGTGCTTGCCTAGCAAGCTCAAGGCCCTGCGTTTGATCCCTGGCACCAGAAGAAAAAAAAAAAAAAAGAAAGAAAGAAAAGAAATGGAGCCTTGGAGAGACGAAAGTATTTCCTATTATAAAAAGAAAAGAAGCATGTGATGCACATTGAAGAATTAAGTGGTTAATGTAAAAAACCAAGTGGGCAGTAAACCACCCTCATGACCTCTCTGACCCAAAGGCTCTACCTCCAAAAGCCAGCAGCATGCAGATTTGGAGATGAGGTTTCCAACACTAAACTTCTGGGGAACACATTCAAACCATCCCATAGATAGAGATAGAGCTAAATGATAAGATAATTCTATATATTATTGATTTTGAATAAACCTTGGAATATTTAGTAAAATCAACCATATATTAGATCATCAGAAAGTCCTTAATTGATTCTGAATTTAAAATAAATAGGAATCATAGATGCAATCTTTTCTAATCACTATGCAAAAAAGAAAAGAAAACTAGGCATCCAACATGCCCTTCTTCCTAGAATTTATAAAAAGCATTTTCTTGGGGCTGGGGATTTAGCTCAGTGGTTAAAGTGCTTGCCTTGCAAGCACAAGGACCTGAGTTCTATCCCCAGCACCAAAAGAAAAAAAATTTTTTTTCTTAAAATCTAGGTTGAACAGGAAATAAAAATGAAATTGCAGAATACACAGAAAAATGTAGCAAAACCACTTTAAAATCTATGGGATGTAGATAAAACAGTGTTTCAAGGAAAATGCATAATCCTTACTTAGGACAGAAAAAAATAGACATGTTTAAGTCAAAACTTTAGTTGAGAAAATGAAGCAAACTGGAGGAAACCAGAGAAGGTTTGGTAGATTGAACAGCAGTTCCACATTTCTAGCTGTGCTGTGCACATCCTGCACCCTTGACTTTGGACTCAGCTTTGTGGATTTCTTTGGCAAATAGGCTTCCTGCAGACATGATGCAGTTGCACCTTATGATGTGTTTGTGTAGCTGAACAAGTCCTGTTGAGTTTCTGCCACTGCTGTGAGAATAACATGCCTGTGTAGGTTGCTGCTTGCAGGGGGAGGATGAAATACCTCCCAGGGAGTCTTACTGGTCCACTCCTCGCACAAAGCAGAGTACTTCTGCCGCCAAAGCTTGGAGAGCAGTTTGCTCCAGGCCACATCAATGTCCAAGAATGAGAGCCCAGAGAGATCTTGTGGATGTTTGCTATGCGGCAGCATGTCATCCACCAATGAACAAGCAAACAGAATAATAGTAAGTTTTATTTATGCTTTTATTTAAAAAATGTATTTATGTTTTACTTATGAGCTTATTTTATAAAAGATCTAAAAGTCTATTAATCTCATAAAGAGAAAGTAAAGGAGCACTTAATAGTAAAATGAGGAATATAGTTAAATGAGAAACAGAAGAAACTCAAAATTATGTAAAATAATTGATTCCGTATAGAAAATTTAGTCAGCTCCTGGAAAATATAACACAGAAAAAGGTTCACGAAGGAATTCTGCTAAACCTTTAGTAAGTAGATAATAAAATACTGTCTAAAGTTTTCCAGAGCATTAAAGAAAGTAAAACATTTCCAAATTATTTTTAGTGGACCCAATACTTACACCAAAGTCTAATAAATACCTACACCAGAGTCTAACAAATACTACACAGAAAAGAATATTAAAGCAGAATCTCAATTATTTATATCAATGTAACCTTCTAAAT
This sequence comes from Hystrix cristata, assembly GCA_004026905.1. NCBI lineage: Eukaryota > Metazoa > Chordata > Mammalia > Rodentia > Hystricidae > Hystrix > Hystrix cristata. The sequence goes on along the minus strand of PVJO010019327.1, from coordinate 4,878 downwards.
AAAACATCAGCAAAGGAAATCTAGCAAAATTAATGTAAAATATACCCCTAAACCAACTGAATTCAGTTCTAAAAATGCAAAGTTGGTCCCATTATTAAGACATGTATTAAAACATCTAAGGAAAAAATGATGAGCTCTATCCAATCCCCTAAAAGACATCTGAGAAATTTTAATATTCATTTTGTATTGAAAAAATTAAAAAAACAATAGAATAAATGTAAGTTTCCTTAATATGGTAATCTCACATCTCTATCTTCCTCTATTTTTTATTTATATACATCTCAGGCCCAAAGGAATGTTTTACTTAATATGGAAATAAATTGTTTTTTATGCATTAAAAATCAGATAGAAGATATAAAAGGAAAAGATTTGTTTACCAAAGAAATACTAATATATACTGCAATAACCAAAAAAAAATCTCACAAGACATGTGTAACATATATCTGAAATACATATTTAAAATTTCCTGGATGATTCACACACACACATGCACACACAGTCAAAAATGGAAAGAAGAACTATATTCTTGGAGTATAGTCAACATTACAAACATACCCATTTTTCCCATGTTAATTTTTTTGTAATCCTCCTCAAATGTCATATTTTTTAAACAAAATTAAAAAGTTGGTAAACTTCAATAAAATAAAATAATATGTCCAAGAAAAATTCTGATAAGGAAGAGGATTGAGGGTGGGCTAAGCCCTTCTAATATGGAAACATTGTTAATACTGTGGCGTTCATGAATAAATAGAAAAACAAGCTAATTGAATAGGATTCCAGAAATAGGTCCAAATACATAAAAATATGCATTACATAATAAAGATGTAGAGATAGTATACTAAGTCTAAGAGGTAGCCATTAAAATTGCATCCATATGTAATATTATACACCATGGTAATTAAAAGGAATAAAAAAATTCAGGTGCAAACATGTGAAATAAGAAAAATACTAGAAGAAAACATAAATTAATCCCTTTATAATTTTAGAGTGTGGAAGACCTATGACCCAAAATCTAGAAGCAATAAAAAGATGATAAATTTAATTTCATGAAAAAATCTATTAATAAAAAATAAAATCACTATCAGTAATGATAAAAGAAAAACAAAAAGAGGGACTAATATTTGTATCTGATTGTACAAATAAAGAGCTACTCCGCCTAAAATTTTTTTTTTTTTTGAGACATGAGTCTCACTATGTAGTTCAGTCCAGTCTTCAACTCACTATGTAGCCCAGGCTGGCCTTGAACTTGCAGTGATCCTCCAGCCTCAGCCTCCTGAGTGTTGGGATTAAAGGCATGCGCCACGATGCCCAGCCACTCTAATTTATAATGAAGTAGAAATTGAGACATTAAAACTAAATTAGAACATTAGTTTTGTAGTCAACATTAGCAAAAATCCAAGTTTGATAGCACCTTTTATTTGCAAAGACACTAGAACTGGGTATGGTGAGGGTGGATCCTGATCCAGATTATAAGATTTCTAAGGTCAATTTGAAACTATTTGTCAAAATTGTAAATATATTTACCCTTTGACTCAACTATCCTTTTTATATCACATCCATACTTGTACAAGTGCAAAATAACACGTGCAGTGATGTTTATGATAGGAGAAGTTTGAAAACAACTTAAATATCCACCATTATTGGAACAGTTAATACTATTTTTTGTTTTTTCAAATGTTTATTTCAGTTGCATAAACATGAGTACTTGGTCATGGTGCAAAATATATTTCTTACTCTGGTTGCCCTTAAAATGTTTAATAAACGTGGTGCTAGAAATAAGTGTGATCCTGTGGACCTTTCTTTCACACAATTTACCCTTTACTTTCAAATAGACACAGCATATCTATTCATTATGAAGCATCATTTCCAAGCAGTTAATGTACATCTGTACAAAGAAATATGCTGTAGTATAAAGGAATAAAGAAATACAGATATATAAAGGTCACTAATGTAGATATACACTGTGTGTTTATGCATGTATATATTTATATATTTTATATATTGATCTATTTATTTTTAACTACACAAAATGTTTTTCAAATGATCTGCTTTAAAGAGAATAAGTGTGCATATCACATGACATGTTGTTTATAATAAGTGTAGGAATATGGGTGTCTGTGCCCATTTGGTCTGCTTGTAAACAAATATGCAAATGGTAAACATGCAGAAACCAGTAGTAACTCATTAATTTGTCTGGGTGTATGAATCAGGAGGGCAACTAGATATTTTCTTTTTATTCTTGAACCACGTGAATGTATTTATCTAATCTACTTGGAAAAATAAAACTTCAGGAAAGGATTAATTCTAACAATTAGAATAACGATGGTAGTGGATACACTGAATGATAATGCAAAGACTAAAGGGTAAGTATGAAGAGGAAGGGCAGAATTATAGCCATACGCTTTGACACATTGTGTAGTTCAGAGATCAAAATCTAGAGTCCCACAGGCTGAATTCAACACATGGATATGTTCTTTTTTTTTTTTTTCTGGCCAATACATTATTTTTTTAAAATGCCAATCTTAGACTTTCTACAGGTGTACACTTTTCGGTTTGCCATGGTCAGCAATGATGCCTATGATTTCATAGCAGAGCCTGCAAAACTTTTGCATTATAATCTCAGATGCACAGTCACTTGTGACTACTATTTTATCATTGGTCACAAGAACCATCACCTTCTTTGGTCTTTACGAGCCCTTTCCCCCATAGAAGAGACACTGGCTTCCCACAGTCATTCTGAAGTGTGAAGAGAAGATCTTTTGAACCTGCAGTGTCAGGAGTCGAAGGACCTACCAAGGTCATGAAGGAAAATCTATTTCCACCACCTGTAACATATTTGACCTGTTTGTGGAAAGTTTTTCATATGAGAACCAAATGTTCCCCTTAACATTTACTTAAAAAATTAGAAAATGTGTTAGTAACAGCCTTATCTCCCAGATTTGCACAGGAAAGGACAACATGACCTTTTAAATATTCTTTTTAGTTAATTCTTAGGCTCAAGATTGAGGAAAGAAATTGAGAATAAATATTGGAAAATATATGACTGTTAAACAACCAAACTTGGAAGAGTGAGCCCCACAAAAGAGAAAGTAATTGATAGATGAATAATACAATGTGTAAAGATGTATTAGTGTTTTCATTATTTTGTACTATTTCTATTCAGTAGGAGCTGATTTCCATAGTAATATAGTTAGCTAAAAATCTGCCTTTGTATATAAGGTCTCCACAGGAAAAGCAAATATGAAAATGGCAATTTTTAAAACAATATTCTGTTTTTTGTTTAATAAAACTAATGTTTTCAAATCTGCTTTTATTAAAACACAATAAATACCATCAATTTCTGACATGAAATCTCATTATATACTGTAAATATTTATCACTTTCTAGAGGAAGATTATGCAGTAGATGACTTCTCATTGATTCACTCATAAAGCTGAGTTAAAAGTGAAGCTCCTTTTTATTTTCATAAAAATAAAACGACTCAGAATTTGACATCTATTCTATTTGGACCAGCTAACCAGACAAAGCACAGATGGTACATGTTTTAAGTGCCTTTCTTTAGCATTAGAAAAATTATTAAGGTAACATTAATATAAAAACCTTCAAGGTTTTTATATTAACTAAATAAACTAAAAATAAACTAAAAATATTCAGTGCTATTGTGGAGATTATTCTGTCTCCAGTTTGTCTCATTCTCTTTCTAAATCTAAAGTTTCAGGATCACATACTCCATTTAAATATGGCCAGAATAGTATAATTTACGATGCCTTGTGTATATAGATCTGCAAAGAAAATCTTTAGAGTGAAATAAAGGCTTAAAAATGAACAAAAGGCACATAAACAATCTTGATATTAGTAGCCCGTAGCTTTCTGAGAACTCATAGTTCAACCGTGGATCAGATTTCTACAAACTCACAGATTAGTTGTCATAGGTATTATTGATCATTGATGTTAATCTTAATTAGATTCTCAAGTACTGAGTAAGACTCAGACCATCTAATCTAATTCATGATGCTATGATGTGAAGTAAAATTTTGGGGTTGAGGACAATAGAAGAAATGTCTTTTAGGATTGGTGCTGTTGGAGATGAAGTCCAGAGAAAGAGCGGTGGTGGTTAAAGGCAGCTTGGTGAGTTCTCATCTAGACACACATACCATTTATGATTGTGCTGTTCCGTGCTGTCTGGGGTAGTCAAATCCCTTGTCCAGGCCTCGGTTTTTTAATTTCTAAAATAAGAGGATTAAAAATTACACTTGTGACTCAGTCTTTTTATAAAACCCGAAAATTTTAGATCCTGGTGAAAGCTAGTTATACACATATATCTATAAAATTTTGCTTACATATTCAGTGACCGTTGGTCTCCCTCTCCCTCTCTCTCCAATCTGCTGGAAGAAATATTCCTTAAAAATATATTCTTGTCTCATTGTTATCCATATATTATTTGGTCACATTCTCATGGTCTTTAAAAATATGTGACTCACCATTTTCCTGTAAGTATTACGGTACTAAAAATCTAAAGTTGATTGTGTTGTTATTATTCTTTTGCATAGAATCTACCTCCTACATTTAGTTACAAGTCTATAGTTTTAGTTTTGTTCCTGGAGAACAAAAGTAATATGACTTTGGTTATTTTATCTTTACTTTTTTCTGAGAAAATGATGATTAGGAAAGGAAAGAAGTATAGATTCTACCATCTTTAATGGATAAGTAAATCTTGTGCGAGACCTTAGGGTGGCATGTTAAAATTTGGAAACTTAATCTTTTACCACAGTGCACTAGGTTATCTTTCCAGACAATATTACATGATGCTTCTTAATGGCCTCTGGATATTAGGTTCAGAAAACAATCAATAGTAAATGGTTGTTTCCAAGGCTTAGC
>PVJO010019326.1:0-36640 GCA_004026905.1 Hystrix cristata | reverse complement strand
GGGGAAAAATGGTAAAGTGTAGTTACACTTATTGCAAATAGGGAGGGGTGGGTGAATGGAAGGGAGGGGAGGGGAAGGGGGGAAGAAGGGGGAAAACCAAGATGTATCATGTACAGGTACAAAATAACCATGTTGATTATGATCATTATGTATGCAATGTACCAATACATGTTCTTGGTAAAAAATAATAAAAAAATTTTAAAAAAAAAAGAATAGCAAAATTGTTTATTCTTCTGAATTCAAAATCTGCTAATTCTTTTCTGAAAATACCTATATAATTATAAACAATGCAAAACAGTTATCATATACCATACATTTTCTAACACTCCATATTTTACTAATTAATATTTTCACAAAAAAGACAGTAATTGCCAATGAATTTTCGTGTTTCTAGAAATGGCCTTATTAGTAAATAAGAGATCCAAATAAATTTAATTGTTCTTATTTCTCTAAACTATACACAAACATATCAGTCCATGCCTATTCATCACGGTCAGGATGAACTAGTTTGCTTGATTCCAATCTATTAAATAATTTCCCCACTAAAATAGACTTGCCAGGCATTAACTAGTGGGATGTTTCCGATGAGGAAAAAAAGGCTGATTCAGATGTAGCCGGTTGTCTAAACACACTCAGACAGTGTTTGCAGTACCTTTGCCCTCACGGTCATGCTGATTAATGAAGGAAGAAACTAAAAATAACAGCGCAGCAGATGGCAGGAAGCGTAGCAACAGCGCCTGATTCTGCAGTGCTTTTCGTCAGTGCTGACCTGAAAGCTGATGCCACACCAGGAGAGACAGTGTTGATAACATTCTTGATATTAAACAGGAACATAATAAACCTGGATGACTTGTGCCTGGCTACCATCTAAGATTTTAAATTCCAGAAGCTTAGGAGATCCAGCCAAAGGACGGATTCTCTTTTCAAATCGTATGACAGGCTTGTGCAGCTGCTCTGAGCGCAGCGCACTCCACGTGACCATGCGTAGTGGAGTCGCATCTTGGTGCAACACCATGGTGTGAAATGTTACAACTTCGACATAACGGCCAAGAAAAACATGAAATTAAATGAGATGTACAAAAAGAAGCTGCGAAAGCAAAAGAACAGCTTTGGGAAAAAATTAGTCTTACTCCGTAATCTACTTAGGCCCAAAGAAAGGTCTCACTGTTAGAAGTCAGTTCCGTTGTACTCATAATTTTAGTGACAACCCTATTCACTAAATTACCTATTTGTCACCCTCTCTTTCTCTCACTTTCTTGTTTTTATCTGGCCAGAGAGATAAACACTATATTATTAAGATGAAGATGTGCTTTGGGGGGAGGGGATTTAGGGGTATATTTTTCCTTTATTACTAAAGAAGATCTTGTTAACAAAGATTGAAATAAATGCAACTCGCTTGAGTATTACTTAAGTATTGATTACTTGAGTATTGATATAAATGTTAGATTTTATGAGAGTTATTGTTCATAGCTGTCCAGTTCTGCATGTGGCCAAAAGACAAATGAGGGCTGGTATCTAGTCCAGCTTTATTTACCGGGGCTTCCCGTAAAATGAAGACCCACCTTCTGCCAATGTGCCCAGTCCTGTAACTGTTTATTTGAAATTTATCTACTAATTGAGGGTGTTTTCTCCTAATTCACCTAAAAATACCAGTAAGCAGACAGAGACTTTAAATACAAAAAAAGCAATTAAATGAAAACAATGGACAAATATAATAAGAGCCAAGGAAATAAGAAAAGAAACTAAAAATGGAAAGTAGAGTATTTTTTTTTTAATGCTCCAGAAAGTTGGACCTTGAAGAAAGAGCCAGGTTGGGCAGCTGGAAACAAGATTGTAAGTATCATGGAGATTTGGGTTAGCTGAGACCACAACCCCCATATTCCCCAGAAGCTGCATCATCTACTTAAAATTGGGTGAGGTGCCACAGTGACGTGAGACATGAGAGAACGTATCGGAATCTTTGAACTATGTTTGCACAGCTCTGCTATCTGCTTTCCTGGGAGTGTCTTCACAGCCTTGTCAATGAGAAGTTGGTTAACCTCCCAAAGGATCATTAAGAGAATGGCTGCAGGAAACGGAAATAGCAGAAGGCAACACCATCAGTGTGAGAACACAAGTGTGATATGTGTTATTTATTCCATCTTTACAATGATGCTACAGGACAAAGAGGAACGGATGAAAACCTTAGCAAGTAACTCAGTCAAGCACATGAAGCCTTCCAACAGGCACGCATGGGGAGAAATTCTTCACTAAAAGAACTATAGCAAAAGGCCAAGACTATGAACAAAGTGCGTGTGAATAACAGAAACGGCTGTCACTTCAGCAAAAGATCACAGATCTGCTGAAAGAAAAACGGCTTCGAGTAAAATCCAGTTGAGATAACATTTATGGCTAATGTTTTCCTACTTGAATACCATACAACAAGGAAAAATAATTTGACTCTTGATCAGCCACATGATAAAGAAAAACCAGGAATACCAAGAGAAAAATAAAACCCCCCAAATACCGTTGATGTATTGTATCCTACTCTTGTTTCTCTTGACATAAAAGGTTGTTCTGCCAGCGTCAATAGATAAGAAGATGTTTCCTCCCCTAGAAAAGACACTTCACCAAAAATCCTTTATCTCCCTTTATTCCATGTGAAGGGTAACATAGAGGAGACTTCCTGGTATCTGAAAGCACAAAAGACCACTTAAGTAAATTTAATACACGGGACACTGTGACTAAAATATAGTGTACAATAACTATGCAAAACAGATAACCAAGAAGCACCACTAAGGCCTCGGGCTAAAGGTGATATGAAGGGGGATGCACCATGCATCACATCTGTCACACCACGAAACTTCAGTCCAAAACAAAAAGGAAGAAACCTCTTTCCAATTACTTTCTAAATTCACTGTCAAATTTCTACCTGTGAGCAGTGACTCTGCTTTTAGACACCATAGTTCAGAAAGACCCAACAACAGACATGGTCCCAGCACATCTGAAGCAATGTGTCAGGAAGAACTTCTTGGGGACTCAGAGACAGTAAGGAAACTTTATTAAAACAGAAGAAACTGTTTGATATTTAGAGGTTTGAACCCGTATCTTCAACTACACAAAACCTTAAAACAACGGAGAGATAAAGATTTGTATCAGGTCAACTCTGGATTGATGTGAAATGCAGGACGCCATGCATGATGCTTTTGCACTTCAGGGCCCACTGAACGTGCCCTTTCCTCACACGGTACCCCAGCATAAGCGCTCCAAAGACCACGGAAGCCTGTCTCAACGCTTTTTTCCTAATCACGACAGTGACTTAGTGATACTAAGTGGCACAGTCAGAATTACGTAGACCTTTAGAATATGAATTCTGGCAAGAGGTTTTCTATAATCCAATATATACAGAAGGGATTTCTTCCAGCATTTTAGTTCAAACTGTACTGGGGAGACTTCAGCCCATTCAAAAACAGACAATAAATTTTATGTGATGATTTTGAATTTATAATACTGTAAAAACATTTTATGCACTAAATTCAAGATAATTTCGAGAAAAACCTAATGACACAATAATTGAATTTTTCTAAACTTATTTTGTAACTTATCTTACAAAAGATCATTTCATATAAAACTATCTTGTTATATTCATGTTTATAGTATTTATTACCATAAGTCAAAATCATACATGTGATTTACAGAATTGTATGACTATAATTTGTCTCTAGGATTATTGCTTGGATTTCTAAAGTGACTTGTTGAATTTGGTAGTGTCAAACATTTTTAGAGTTTTTCTTCATTTAAAAATTTGTATAAATGGAGCTATAGGTGATTTTCTTTTCAATAAACCTATAATAAAATAGAGAGTAGTGTACAACATAATAAGCAGACCACAAACATATGTTGCACGGGGATAAAACCACTAGTTGAATTATTAAAAACCTTTGCTTCTTTTGTAATAATATACATGGTTGTAACTTTACTATGTGTAAAGCTACATGATAAAGTGAATTAAATTCTAATACTTGCCTTTCAAAATAAATTTGATTGAGATTAGAGCTGGGCTTAATAACTAGGACACTATCGTATGTTCTTATTTATGTTCTTTTATCAATATAGGAAACACTTTTACATTTTAAGAGAAATATTCCAAGACACTGAAAGATTTTTATATGCTTATTAAAAAATATATTTGGAGTCATGATTATTACAACTAACCTCATATAATGTTTCTTGGACTCAAACATGTCTAGAAATACATGTCTAGAAATAAATTGTATTTATTTCTAGACATGTATTTTCGCTTTCTCTTTCTAACCTACCCATAGAGTCCAAAAATGCAGCCAGATTGTAACAAATATAAGAGAAGTGACCAGGAAGGAAAAGATGACATAAGTGAAGTCCTTTGGGGAATAGAAGAGTTCCTCCAGGGCCATGTAGATGTGTTTTCTTTGTTTAGAATGACACCTTCCCATTACATGTCCTGTGTTTTCCTACCACTCATTCTTTAGCACTTGAAATTTTACCTGACTTCCCATTTTCTGGCACCTCAGAGAACTCCAATCAACTGATAAAGCACTTAGGACAGTTCTTTCTGAGAAAGGGATCATGTCTGCCCCCAATCTACCATGAAAATTGGCTAAAATGGAAAGAAAGGAAGATAGGAAAGGACAAAGAAAGAGAAGATGGGAAAAGTGTGTGTGTGGAGGGGGGAGCTCAATTCTAACAAAGGTAAGCCCTAAAAATATAATTGTCCAGTATATTTAAAGAACTGCTGTGTAAGAAACCTCATTCTACATAACTTACAGAACGAATAAGTGATTTACGGTAAGAAGAATCAAGAGAGTCTGTATTTTGTTTGTTTGTTCATTTTGTTGGTTGGTTGTTTGCTTTTGGGTGCTGGGGAACAAATTCAGGCCCTTGCACTTGCTAGGGAAAGTCAGTTTTGACTCACTCTCCGTGAATGAAACTACAGTTGTAACAAACTACTGTGTTCTTAGTCTCTGTGAATATCCATATAAGGTCTGGAAAATTACTTTCAAGAGAAGTTAGTGTGGGATTTATACAGTAGATAACAGATCAAAATTAAAATATTTTCAAATATGAATCATCTACTTTCACTACTAGCTCTTTTAGGCAATACATTGATTAAAACCCTTTTCCTCTTTCTTTTGTTCTAACCATTGAGCCCTGCACAGCCCTGCACTTTCAATAAATATTTATTTTACAAATCTACATTAGTCTTCTGAAAGAATTAAAAATATTTCATGAAATCCTTATGGTAGGTTATCACATTACACAGACTGACATCTGAAAACAGTTTTAAAAAGTACAAGGCAATGAGACATATCAAACAAATATTTTTATGCCTACTGTACATGAGAGAAAAGAAATTCAATATACATGAATCATATTTCACAGAAAAATGTCTGTGACATGTAAACAAAAACTATGACACTAATAAATAATTGGTATAATTTCTAAATATAGTGATTACACATTTATATCATGTTTTTAGTTTGTAACATGTGGATATATCTAGATTGTTTTGTGTTGATCAAAAATTGCATGACTTTTTTTGCCAATATTTGGATTTTGGCAAAACTTAAAGTGAATTTTTCCATTATTTATTAAACTCATATGAACTTCAAAGATTATTTATGAGAAAGGTTTGATTAATTTGGAAAGGTCCTAGAGATGGATTTGTTTACAAAAGCATATTAATGCCTAGAAAATGTACTCAATTAAACAAATGTTTCAGATGAATTTTCCATTACAAGGAAAATTAATCCTGAACTTAGCCAAAGAGGGAATAGAATCCAAGTCCCTGGGATATGTTTCATTGGTAGAGCAGCTATTTGCTGATCCGGCACTCCATGCCAGGGACTTTATATGTGTACCAATGAAGCCCTGGCTGACTTTATTCCCTAAGAGGTTTCTTTTGTGATTGAGAAAATACTGACAAGGAACTGGACTGGGCTTGATGTAGCCCCATGTGACCTAGACAGCTGATGTCCCACACATGGTATTGTTTAACGAGTAAATAGCCTTGACCTTAAGAAAAGAAACTGTCGTTTGACTACTATGAGAACGGGGCACGGCATTGTTGATGCTGTAGGACCAAATTGGGAGTGCCTCCTCCTCAACAGGATGAAAATCTATTTTTTTCCTATAGACCTTGACCACACTTTCAATACCAAATTGCCAGAGTTCAAACTCAGAAGTAAATATTATTAAAAACCCAAAGTTATGAAGCCATGCATAACTGTTGATGTTCCTAAACTTCAGAAAATAAAGATAGTTTAGCTTTAATTGTAGTATAGAAAAAAAGCTTGTACACAATTTTATAGATAAATGCAAATGTTTGGGACCTTAAAAAAGAAGCACTCATGTGCGTTAAACTGATGACTCAATCTTTCAGTATTGCCACCTAGCAATAAAAATTTGGAAGGGAATTCGATCATTTTGATCCAGAATATATTTTAGCATCTCCCTCACTCAAACTGCTTTAAACATGTTAGTAGTGTGTTCTTCAGATGTGAGACCCACAAAAGGCTGAGTGCTCTGACTCCATGACCTGTGCCAGCTGCAGGCACAGAGGCAATGGGAGTAGCTTTAAATAACATGAGTAGAAAGGAGATGCTATGCAAAACGCTATACACAGGAAATGCACCACAAAACACACAGAAAGCTTGGTAGACTGGAATGAATACCCGGAAGATGAGGATTTTTAAAAACTGAAGAGAATGGTTTCTTTAAATCTTTCCATTTTGAAGACTGTTTTCAATTTTCTTAACAATTAAGTTACTAAGTTACTACCATCCATTTCTCTTTTTTATTCCTTTTTCTCTCACGTCTTTCTTTTTCTAATTTCAAGTGCTACAGGGATTTACTGAACACCTAAGCTTTATAATACAAGGACTATTTTGAATCAACATCTGATGTAGGGACTACAGGACTGAACCCATTCTTCCATTCATCATTTTTATTTATATAAAAGCAACTACTATGTGACAAAACAAAACCTAGAGAGTAAATAAAACACCTTCTCTACCTTCGAGTTCCATACAACATAATTCATATGTATCTTGAGTTCATACTTAACTATTTTTTTAGTTATCAACTGTATCAATGGAAAATCACTCTTCTGCAGGCTTTATGTCCAATTCAATTTATTAAGGAGCTGGGTTGATGGCAAGGAATGGAATCGAGGAAGTCATATACAGGTCATTGTCACTATCATATTACTTTGACTAGAACTTCACATTTTAGAAATAATAATACATATCCATTTTTATAGCAGCACAATTCATAATACTCAGATCTTGGGAGTGGCCATCAACAGATGAATGGATGGAGACTATGTGGTATTTACACACAATGGAGTATTACTCTACCAGAAAGAAAGATAAACTTGAGTCATTTGTAGAAAAACGGATGCACCTTGAGGCCATAATCTTAAGTGAAATAATCAGACATACAAGTTTAAATATCACATGATTTCCTTTATATAGGACACCCAAAGTATATAAAAGCAAAATAAATGGTAGATGATAGAGACTCCAGGGATAGCTCTTTCTGGAAAGAGAAGGGGATAAAGAAATGGAGGGATATAGAATGATAAAAAAAATTAAGATGTGTCATGTACATGTACCAACTCCATATAAGGAATATAAATATTTTGTACTACATATATTTATTAATAAAAACTTAAAAGTAATAAAGAATGATATATGGGCCAAGATTTGTATCTTTAATTGGTTTACTTCTCATAATCTTCCCATTCCTGGTGAATGCTACCCTGACTACTCACCTTGTTCCTTCTGTCCTTGCTTCCACAAGATAGCAAAGGTCTTTGGGGCACAATGCCATCTTTTTTTTCCTCTGGCTCTCCCTCAAGTTGCCTAGCACTGTGCCTTGTATGTAAGTACTTAGTGAATGTTTATTGAATTACAAAATCTGTACTAATTAAAAAGAAACCATAAATGTTCAATGATAGAATTAAACAACAGCGAGAGGAAAAGCTCTTTCAGGTTACTTGATCTTCTCAATGTCTCTATCAGAAATTAAGTGCTTTGACTTAACTTTCTGAGTTTCCAGGAGCACAATAAGTCCAAACAAAGCTCACTTTTTCACTGGTTAGATGATACATTAGAAAACATGAGAGAGAGAAAACTTTAAACATCTTGATTTAAAATTTCCCTCAGAAAATCTAAAAGAAAAAATATATTTTGATTTCAGTACATTAGCAGATACTGTGAGGTGCTAAAATGCCATTTCTATTTCCCTACTCTTCTGATCACATCCCCCATGACAATATGAAGTCACTAGCTATTCAGCTCACAGATTCATTTGCCAATAGAAGAGCCATAAGGGGATTCTACAGAGAAGTTCTGGTTAATAATTGTTACTCTCTGATTTGGAAAGAAATCCACAAGAAGCTGTTTCTCTCACCCAGCATCCCTTTCCTTTCTGTCTTTCTGGGGGTCCTGTATTCAAGCATAGACAGTCATCTTCTAATGTGGAGCGGAGAATACATGCCAAGGACGAGACGGCATGCAGAGCCTGAACTGAGTGAGCCTGGAAAGTGTCTCTACTTCCAGCGCTTGCTGAAGTCAAACAATCCAGAACCCCACTACTGATGAGCCATTTCTCTGCGGGTTCTGAGGAGCATAAGTGCTCTGCTAAACACTGAATATGCGTAACTTCACTACGGGCTCCAAATAACCTCTTGGGGAAATATGTGCAACCCATTTCAATGACTGACAAAATTTAAGCTCTGTACTTTCTCTCTACCATAACCCTTTTTAACCACTTAGTTTTTATGGAGTTTTGATTTGAAACGGAAAATATTCACAGCAACTAGGTCAATGCTGAATGTCTTAAAGAGACAGCATACAAAAGCAATATTGGGGAAAGCTCTTAGGGGATGTCTAATAAATCACTACTCATCACGATGAAGAGTTTTCTGAATCTACACACCATATATTGGTAAATAATATAGTTCACCAAGAGACTAGATCCCACCTCTACTCTGGGACATGCATTTGTGATACTCAACAAAGGCAGCTGCACAGAAGGTACTCTGTAAACACCCATGTGCGAATGAATACACAAGGGAGCTGACTCTCGCGATAGATCAGGATATGCACACATACAGATAAGGTCAAATAAACACTGAGGAGACAGAGGAGGCTCACGTTGGAAGCAATAAATGAAGCATTTGTTGAAGAAAGGAAAGAAGGGAGAGGGAGAAAGAAGAAAAGGAGGAAGGGAAGACACAAATAGAAATCTGTGTAACAATTTAATTGCAGCCATATTTGAATATTGCAATACTAGGCTGGGTCCTCATAGCACTGGATTTTAGGGTTCTACATGTCTCGTAGAAGAGGGCCCCCTCATACTTCAGTGCTGCACCATCCATCAGTGGGTTTCCGAACTTGGCCTTTGGTCTCTTGTGGATGAAGATATGATCCCTGCATCTGGACTTCCATGATGCCAATTTGGATCCATATAAATTTCAGCAGATAGTTGTTCCTTAGTCATCATCCTGCCAGATCAGGAGCATATTGATTTTCTAGATCTTAGAGTCCAACTGTAGGAGGCAATACTCTCGTCCCTAACTTTTCTCTTGAGATTACTCACTTCTTAGAGTTTCTCTGGGACATGTCTCAACACATACCTAAGTATTCTGTTCCATCCCAATTTAGGTGTTGCCTTTACAGCACACTGTCACAGTGGTTCTCAGTGCATGGTCCTTGGACCAACCAACTAAGCATCATCTTGAAACACATTAGAAAAGGAAGCTCTTAGATCCTTACTGAATCTTAACTCTGGAGACTGGCCAGAGGAATTTGTATTATAAAAAGCCCTGCATTTGATTCTTAGGAGTGATGAAGTTTGAGAACCACTACCCAAATATTAATGGATACTTATTTGAAAAGAAACAAATCTGTCACTATCTTTAAGATTTACTGAATCACGACAAAGGAGAAATAATAAACCAAGTCCAGTAAGTCCCAAACTTAAGAATGTGTTCCATTCCAGAAGAACGTTTGCAAGTTGGATTTGTAAGTCTGAGAAAGACAGTCTTACGTATCTTTGATACAAATATACAATCTAAAGCATAAAAACAAACAAAAAACCACAAAATACTGTAAATAAACTATTTTTACTGTTACAGTTACTTTCAAATAGTGGTACAATGCAGTACGGTATTTTCACTTTTGTTTCCATGGTTATTCCTTTGTGCTTCTAGCAGTCCCTTCCACATCACCACTGCTTTTCCTCTGCTTCTGGACATCCTGGGCTCTGACTGAGCATGTACTACTGCACACTGTCACACTGCACAGTGAGCACACAGCAGCACCACTGCGACAAGGCCCAGCAGACGCAAGAGCTACTTCCACAATCCATTCACATCTATGAATGTTCCTAACCTGAGGTCCGTTCCTAACTGTGAAAGTTTGCAACCCAAATGTTCGTAAGTCAGGGACTTACTGTTATTGTCTTATTTTGACTTGTCCTGAAAGCAAACACTGAGAAAAGAACTAAAACAGTAGTTGTTTTTTTCTGGTTAGTAACAGCACAAAGTAGGAGCAAACAAGTAAGAAGAGATAAGGCAGGTGAAAAGAAATGTGACATCAAAGGACACTGTCAATAGCAGCAGAAGTTCAAGTTGCCAGGGCCTCTCAGATGAGGACAGAAATTCTTCCAGAACATTTTATCCAAAGGCTGGGCATGTGGAACACTCATCCACCGATTTCTACCCCTCATTGTTTATGTGCCCAAGGATCGCTAATGCATTACACCAAACCTGCGTGGAGCTGAGGTTGCAGGGAGGCCTGAGGCGGCAAAGAGGAGGAAGCCCTGGCAGGCAGCCATGGGGAGCAGGATGCTCCCTGTGCACACTCCGTCACTTCAACAACGACGCAAGTAATGCTGAGTTGAGGCAATGGAGTGCAAGACATCGAATGCTTCTGCTGTAGCTGCTTTTGCAAAATTGCACTGCAATGTTTTCAGCATCGTGAAATAATACAGCTAGAAGAGAAGAGTGGCATGGTACCTGGTAGTTGACTTGTTTGTGTTTTCACACAGTAATCTCATTTTTACTTTGCTTGCACTTGAAGTGACTGATGACAGAAGCACCTTAGGAACGATTACTATTTACTACGTGAGCCATGTTTTATAACTCACCAGCTACCTGACATGTGCTTTATAAACTTTGGTATGCACACAAACTTAGATAGGAGTCAAGGTTTGAGAATATGGACTTGGTAAAGGTGGGTAGTTAAAGAAACTTGATTAAGTCTGCTAATTAAAAGGGCTTTTTCACTGCATAAAAAATTCAGTCTATTTACATTGCGGCACAGGAATTTTTATACAGAATCAGAAGGAAAGCAAAAATTTCTTTGAGTTAAATGATTTGTTTCAGTTTTCCTTTAATTACCAGTTTCCCATTTATAAACGTAGGTTCATATTTCTTATTTTCTTTTCTCAAAAAGGAGATTTATAGTACAGTTTTCAAAGTAGACCCTCTCTATAAAAGAAGTGACACATTAATCTTTTTTTTTTTTTTTTTGTGGTGCCGGGGATCGAACTCAGGCCCTTGTGCTTGCAAGGCAAGCACTCTAATCACTGAGCTAAATCCCCAGCCCAATGACACATTAATCTTATCTAATGATGTAATTAGTGAACTCAATTTTCCTGCCTCTCTACCCCCAACGAAATCTGCACACAAGTCATCAGAGCCCACTAGTGGCCCTCAGTATGTCTTTTCACCTCTCTTCCACAAAGACAGAACCCTGAATTTTTAGCCAGGCAGTTCACTGATCAGAATCAAGACTGCTATCCCAGCCTCCCTTGCAGGTAGGTGTGACCATGTGACTAAACTTGGCCAATTAGAAATAAGTGGAAACACCCGGTGGCAGCTCTGGGCAGCCATTCTTGAAAATGCAGATTGCACGTGCCCTTTTCCCCTCATCTTTTCATCCCTTCCTTCCTCCTGCTGACTGATGCAGCTGTGATGACTTAAAATCATTTGATCCTTTAGATGATTCTGGCAGAGGTCAGAAAACTACTGCCCATGGAACAAACTCAGCCAGCTGAATGTTTTTAAGACAGCTGACAGGGAAAGAATAGGTTTTACATTTTTTAGATGCTGGAAAAAAGGCAGAAAAGAATTATATTTCATGACACATGAAAATCATATGAAATTCAAATGTCAGTATCCATAAAAATTTACTGGAACACAGCCACATTCATTCACTTACTTACTGTTTATGGCTTCTTTTTGCTATACTGGCAGAGCTGAGCATTGCAACAGAGACCACATGGCCCCCAAAACCTAAAATATTTGTCATCTGGCCCTTTGCAGGAAAAAACATTGACTCCTAATCTTGGAAATGGAGGCCAAGCGAGCCAGAGTAGTAAGATAGAAAACAGAAGGTCCCTCGACCCTTCAAGACTTCATGGCGGGAGCTGCCCTGCAATGCTGAATCAAGTACCTTTGGACATTCCTGTGAAAGAAAAATAAACTTCTGTCTTTTTAATCCACTATTCCATAATGTAATCAACACTCAATTTCTCACCCTTCTCCGTATGCTACCTGCCATGTGTCTTTTGAGTTCAGCTCACAAAAGGAGGCTGATAGTTCCCCATCTCTTGACCTTGGCCTAAGCCAACTGGAAGACAGCAGCCAACACATAAACAGAATCTTGAATGTGATGATGTGTCTGAGCTTGTCCCCTTGAAACACATGCATCGCCTTGGGAAGAACTTGGCCAGGTAACCCATTTGATCTCTGAAGAATGAGAGGCGGATGGACTCGATGCAGGCTTTCCAATCTGCACTTGAAGGAGAAACACCCCAGGTGACATGTACTCCTCCAGTCTTAGTTCATACTACCCCAGCGGACCCATCTGCATAACAATTGCTTGATTGCCCCATGCCACCAAACTTTAGGGCGCTTGGATCTGCAACAAAAAATTGTTGAGATATATATATATATATCTCACTATTACTTTCAGTCGAATTTAAATCTACATTTCTGTCTATGACAATTCTCCTATAACAGAGAAAGAAAATTGTAAGCTTTCTGAAATAGCATAATATTACTGTGGAATCTAGCAGATCTAGGTGTTCTTGATCATACACCAGGAAAAAACATACACAATGACCTACGGAAATCACTGGGGCACTTTATAGCCTCAAACCCAACACATAACTGGACTATTCACATCTAGTCAGAGTCAAAACAATGTATGGACAAATCAGCTCCTGTACAGATGTCAGAGCCAAATGTAGCCAATGGACTTACAAATACCTGGAGAGTCTAGGGTGTTAATAAGAATGAAATCTGAAGCAAAAGCATTAAGAGTGTAGAAATGGCAAGGCCACTGAGGAAACAAAGAGGTTGTGTAGGCTACTTCAAAGGGAAATTTAAAGTCAGTTTCTTAAATACATTCATATTCCCTCTTTCTGTCTCTGTCTCTCTCTCTTTCTCTCTCTGTCTCTGTCTCTCTGCCTCTGTCTCTCTCTGTCTCTGTCTCTCTCTGTCTGTCTCTCTGCCTCTCTCTCTCTGTCTCTCTCACATGTACATGCACTTACTCACAGAAATTAAAAATCTATAGCCTGGATACCTGGACTAAGCTTTCTGTGACTCACCAGTTTTCTATGTCTCTCAGATTCAAAAGTTAGGAAATTAGACACTCGCAGAATTGTGCGCAAAACAATTATTCAGGAAACTTCAAAATAAATTCCGCTAATGTAGCTTTTATCGCATACTGCAAAATGATACTTTCCTCACAGTAACAGAGAAAGTTATAAAATTCTCTTGATGTCTTCATTCCCTCTTATCCTTAATTAACCCATTATAGATAGCCAAAATGTTGGCTTTGTATTTCAAGCTACATTTTTTGTGTAGATTCTATATTCCTTGTGAATAAAAAGGTCCCCTGGTTGAAAATGTTAATCTCCAAAGCAGTATTAGTTACTAAGCTACCAACTCTATTTCCATGGTTTTAAAAAATACCTCAGACAGAGATTTGGAATGAAGATTTTCAAAATCTGGGATCAATCAAGAAATCACTCCCTAAAAATCTTGTTAGCTCCATTAAGTATTTCCATCTTAAAAATGAGTTTTACTTTAGAACAATTCCAAATCCTCTGAATTAATTTTCCATTTTCCTTTTCACTGTTCCAGCACTTCTTTTCTTATATGCCTCTCTTTTTTTCCAGGCTTCCAGATGTTTAAAAATTGTAATGAATAAATTCAAGTTCTTAAATTAGTTCATAAGAATAGGATAGGATTATACCAATAGGATTATACCAATCTATTCTGGTCAATAAATTATCACTTCAAATTAAATCACCAAGCAAGCAGAGTTCATATTCTTATAAAAATCATCAAAATACATCAGAGTCTGTCTAAACATTTCCTAATTGTTTTGGAAAGTGCTGTTGCCAGTCTTCATAATCTATATAAATGTATGAGGGTTTGCCAAGGAATTCAACCTTGGTCAGCTGTCCAGATCTTATCAAAGCCCAAGCAAAGGCAAGTGATATTTATGGCATACAGTTTGAAGCATATGCGGGACACTGTTCTTCTAAATCAGGGATTTCCTTACGGTATTCTAGATTCCACAGCTGGGTTAAAGAACAAGGGCAGATTTCAGAGCCTACCACTCCCACCTGAACTGAGGTATTTTACTTTGGGCTCTGTTAAAACTTTCATTTGAAAAGAAACAGAGGATTCCAACACTTAAAAATTATGAAAACTGTGCTGTGGTAACTGTAGATTTCCCATTTATATCAATCCTGAGCACCAGAGATCTTCATGATTAAACCATACTATATTGATTTTGAAACAGTAACGGTCCCACTATTGTTAAGAAGCTAATCAAAAAACTATACTATGAAATTCTCAGGGCAATTGCTGTGAGTGGTCAGTAAGATCTCTCTGTCCACTGTATATTTTCATGCCTCTTAGATGTAACAGCATTTGAAAAAATTATTCCGGAGTTAAGGGATAAACAAAGCTTTAAATAATAATATTGGAGAAAGCACATCCAATCATATTCCCCTGTTTCCTTCTACTTCCTAGAAACTTGGAACCAAACACATTCCTAAGAGATAACCACTGTAAATAACTGATGACTTACTATCAGAGTTTCTTTTCTTCTTTATCTATTTGTTAGCATTTTCACCAAGCTATGTTTTTTTTTTACCATTTTACTCTTTATCATATACATATTGTTTAAGATATAAGCTTGATTATATGCTACAGAAATCCAAATATCTAGCTAGAAATGCATTTTTCTTTCATGTAAAAGAGCTCAGCTTCACAAAAATGCCCGAGGACTTATTCCTTCAAATCTTCAATCTGGTCCTTGTTTGCATTAGTTGTGATGAAATATTCACCAAGTCCACACCACAGGCAACATCAAACAAGCTGTACTGGGAAACAGCACAGCCTTTCTCCTTAGGATGCCACCCGGAAAAGTCACACGTTAGTTCCACACATGCACCTCTGCTCATGCTGGCCACACACAGTCCTTCCAACTATCCTTTCAACTGTGGGTTCTTTTAGTAGAAAAGCAAATAATGGGATAAATATTGGAATGAACAAAACTGATTCATTTTCTTAATATTATAGCCTAAATCATTGGTTCTCACATATTAGCATGCACTAAATTTACCAGTAGTGTGCTTATTTCAAACAAAAACTCCTACTCCACACTTTCCCAAATAGGATTTCGAGAAAAGAGGTCCAGTTCATTGTACAGCTAACGATCATTATAAATGATGTTGCTCATCAGATAAATTTTAAAGTCTATAAATTATGTTTGTTTTCAATAAGGTATGTAAGTTCAAGAAATTACTCTATGTATTAATGTATGTTTAAATTGCGTTGCGGGATAAAATGGAAGAGGGTAAATACTACCTCCGAGCTTTTATTTAACACCCAACACTCAGGGCTTCTCATCCTGCTAATCACTCTTTGAACTATATGCCTGCCAGTCTGTCAGAGATCAGGCTGTTCTATCACAGTCCCTCCTGAGTTCATTTCTGTATCTCCAGCTGAAGCTTCACTATGATGCCAACATTATTTTTAATGCTATATACCATTTACCGTAAGGAAACTTCCACACTGGTAAATAATAACATTGCAAGATGACACTTGCAAGGCTGGAGCTTTGTGAAAACAGCTTCAGATGATGAATATAACATTGGTACCATGAAAGGATCAAAATATGTCTCAATATGAAATCTTGTTGGGATTAAGGGGAAGAATAAAGGAGTCTGAGAGCTTTGTGGACCACAGTCAAAGGCCAAAGGCGTGCAAAGGCTTTTTGGTGCCCAAGAGGCTACTCAAAACTCTGATGAGAAACATGTGGGGTATACCATACAGCTCTCTTTTAACACTTTCTAATACTCATTTGCCTTCAGTTTTCAAGGTGGTCATAGACAACACTTCTGAAACCTCATCATTAGCTCTGCATGATAGTACTACCTCGATAATCATCAAAATGGATTTTCCCTATTTGAGTCCTTAAACCAGACTATTCAGTGAGGCAAAGAAAAATTTCTCATAGACAGAGCTCCTCCTTTGCTCACAGTCCAGTTACAGGCAAGTAGTCTCATGGTCAGAATAAACAGTGTGTTTCCTCCTAGTGCCACATTGGCCAATATCTGATTTGCTCCAGTAGGGTTGTATTTAATCATACTGGTTGTGTTTAAGGCTCACCTACATTCCAAAACATGTTTATTTTCAGTTGAAAACTATTTCTTACTTCTAACTTTACAAAGAAAAAGGAGAAATATAAATATTACAGACACTTCTTTAATACCGCATTTTTAGGATCACATATATTCCAGAAAGATCTATTAAGCCTTTTGCCTTCTGATTAAAATACACCCTCTCAGAATGTACCTACCAGAAGGTTGATAGTATAAGGTGAAACCAAGTTAAAATTGTATCAATAAACAAGTAATCTAAAGGGAAAAAAAATTCTCACTGTAGATCTCTTTAATGGACTTCAACAAAATCCACTGAGATGTAGACCTTCATAACCAACATAGATAGAAATAGTAAGCAGAATTTTAGAGTTGGTACCCCAATATACACACTCAAATAAGCAGACCTAGGCTGCCATTGGTAGTAAAAAGTAACTAATGACATTGGATTTGCATCCTTGCCCTGCACTTGATCTTAGCCAAAAGGCCAAGAATCAATTGCTCTGTGTGCTTTTGTAAAACTAGACTTTCATGGTAATTAAAGCAGAACTTCTTTCCATTGTGAATTTGGTATACAATGTTTTCACTATAGCTAAAATAGTTCATGAATATTTTAGCAGCACTATTTCTGTTCAAACAAAAGGAGTTTTAAGTACTACATATCAGGAATCAAAAATTGTTATGTTCTAAAATGACAGAATTACTCATCAAAAATATTCTAGACAACCAACACAACCATTAATGGATTTAACTAAAAAGTTCATAAGTGGACGGATTCCAGAATATAAAGAAAAATAACTACACTACGATGCCATATTTCAGCAATTACTATTTGTAGAATAAATTTGATAACATTTAAATGTAAAGAATTTACAAAACAATTATATTAGATGACTAGATAAAAGTGGGAATTTTAAGGAACCCATAAGAAACAAAGTCTGATGTTTTACTGAGGGATTTAAAAAGTTTGAGAAAGTATCGATTCAAATTATGTTCATTATTTGGAACACCAAATGTAAAAATGTTGATTCTCAGTACACTGACTATCTACAATATGCTAATGAAAGTCAAAACAAAATTTTTGAATATATCAAGTCGATTCTAAGTTATTTAAAAATTTAGGATGAAAACGAGCAGAAGAGTATTATTTAATAATTTCATACCTTGAAATATAAAGTCAAAATATTAGAGCATCAGAAATACACAATGAAATAAGAGAATACTAAAATAGACTTCTGTATAAAAATACTTATGATGAGAAATCAATAAGACTATTAATAAATAGTGCTAGAATAACTGGTTAACAATTTAGAAAAAAGTCTACATTATTTGCTAAAACAATCTAATAGATTAAAGTGTTAATTTAAAAACTGAAACCATGTTTCAAAAAAACAAGAAAATACAGACAGTTACACAGTTTGCGAAGGAGAAAAGGTTTTAGAGGCAAAGTAAGAATAAAAAGATTGATTTACTTAACAAAAATTTTATAAAATTATAAATATTTTATAAAACCAAAAAAAATTTTGTAAAATTGTAAAAAATTTAAATCTCTATGTAGTTAAAAATGCAATAAAAATCAGAAGGAAGATAACAAGCTGAGGACGAAGAGCCATGAATCATAGCACTGGCAGAAGTCCAGCACCGTGTGGCCACAAGCAGACCAGCAGGTTCAGGACATGTCCTAGAACCACTGGCCATGTGCCTACATCCACAGAGGGAAGAGAACACTTAGAACAGCTGGTGTTTGTCCTGTCATCTTTCTGTGCCTGAGATAAATCACATCACCAAATACAAAGTGGCAGCTGCTCTCAGCAGTTCTCTGCTACCGAGGGACACGGTGCCTGAGTGACCCATTGACCAGCAAACCAAGAAACGAAAAGCCAAATCACTGGGTTTGGGAAAGAATGAAACAGGAACACATACGTGGGGGATCAATCCAGAAGTTTACACGCAATTTGTTCTGGAGCAAGATGTCATTCTTTTCTCTTGGCTGTTGCCATATCCCCTATCTTCTCTCCTTACCCAATCACATGTCTAATTTAGGGGTCTCCAAAATGGGGCATGCATACCTTAGGGCCTATGAAGTGGATCTCATAGAGTCTTGGGAGAAATGCAGATCTTCTACTTACAATTCTGTTTATGCCCAAAAATGAATAAATATAAAATAAGAAAGGAATCACTTATGCATATACAATAGGAAGATAGTAATATCAGTTTTTCATAGCACTCCTATGACAATTACTTAATGTGCAACAGTGTCTAGACAAAAGTAAGCTCTGAATGAGAACGACTTGTAGTTTATAGGGTGTACAGCGGTGCTAGTACACTCCCTTGGTAGTGTGCCAGCCACTCTGTCTGATACAGCAATTGTCCAGGGGGCAGAGAGCCCCAATATGCAGTTGATGGTTGTGGTCCTTCCAGCATTCCACCTTACAAATCAGTTACAGTCAGACTTGGACGACTATTTTGATATACCAGATCATCAAAGAATAGTGATAAAAAGATATCTTCACCAAAAGAGTTCTGAAGTGAAAGAGTAAATTCAAGATACTTTTACAATGTCAAGCCCAGAGTCAAGTGTGATGACTCAGTCCTATAATCTCAGCACTCTGGCAGGCAGCAGCAGGAAGACCTCAAATTTGAGCCCTTCTAGAGAAACTTAGCAAGACTCTGTCTCAAGAAAGAACTGGGGATGCAGCTTAGCACAAAAGACACGAGTTCAATCCCTGAAACCATAACAAACAAACAGAAGTCAAGGCCAGGGAATAAGTCACAACCTTGATGTGTTTAATAAGCTGTATTCTGAGGTAAAAACATGACGCACTAGTCAAGTTCATGCAGTTATGTTATTTTTCCCCACTATTAATATTGGCAACTATAAAATCTACCTACACATTTAAAAACTGAGGAATATATTTGGACCTCCTATAAAGAAGTTTGACAATGTCAGCAGGTACAGAGCTTTACAGATTGAAAATCGAAAAGAAAAATGCCAACAACCTCCAATTAAATTGGAACAACTGCCTGATATCAGGGATAATAAAAACTTCTGAGCTAAAAGGTTCAAAATGTTGTAATTGGAGGTCAAGATTTACTAGTGCATAAACATCCTGAAAATTGAATAAAATCATGAAAATTGAAAAAAAAAATGACAACAACTATAAAAGCAATGATGCTGAAGCACCAAAACAAGCTGAACTTCGTAATCGCACATCACATAGTTGATAAGAAAGGATTAACTACAGGACTGAGTTTTGGATTTCTTTTAAAGAAATAATCACACTGTTCTCATCATGAACATGACTAAATTAGACATAGAAGTAAAATTTTATTACTATTTTAATTTTATATTAATATACAACATATTTTATGAATAAATTAAAATGTTAAAGATTAAGAATTGAATCTTTTCTTTATTTCATTTCTCTTTTCTGTTAATTTTATAGTAAATAAAATATTAGTACTGTAGTGCTAGCAATCTAATTAATAAGCAATAAATGTGGTGGGTTCACAAGCAATCAAAATAACTGGGGAAATAAGTATTGCTCTAGGCTTTGATTCTCACAGCTGCTAAAGTTATTCTCTAATACATACTTGAATCATGCCTTATACTTCTTTAAAAATCTGTTAATGGCTCCCCATGGCCTAATGAACTAAATGAAAACTCCTTAACAAAATATATGAGCGACCGGGTCAAACATTTTAGTGTACTATCTATGGGACTTTTCCCACTCTTTGGACATAATTAACTCCCATATTTCCATAGCACTTGACCTGCAACTCAAACAGTGAGCTCATTCTACTCTGTCAGCTAGTAGGAGTTTCTGGGCAATAGTGACTAGCTCACTGAACAGTCAGAAAAGGTCTGATTGCACCTAGCTCCTCAACAAGACCTTTATTTGTTCCCATATCTGAGTTTCGATTCCTCATTTTAAAATGGAGACAACGGAAGACTGCTCAGTCGTCTGGTTGAGTTGTATGTCTCCAACAATCATTCAATAAATGCCGTGTCAACGATACGTCAATAGTGAAGTATCACATCCAAAAAATGGATTTATAGGTAGAATTTAACCAAATGCGAATTATACTAGATTCTTATTTGTACAGATTTTAGGCACTCAGGGATTCTGACTGTTGAAATCTACATATTAGTAAAGATACTCTGTGTTATGCAGGGAAAATGACTAATACTCAAGCAATGTCGTGGCCCCCATAACTGCATTTAATCTTTATTCAAAATGGGTACTCAAATTTTGTTGCCACTTAATTTCCGAACCACTTAATTTTTCCACTATTTCTGTGATTTTGTTTTATAGATTAGCAGAAGTTGTCTCTAGATTTCAAAAATACTCACCACTTCTCAACACTTACACAAATAAAGGACAGTTGGGATAATAAATGGCCTCAGAAGGGCCTATCTGGAGGAGGATTCCTTTCTAAAGCTGTTCAGTGAGTGGCAGAAATCACTGTGGGTAAAATTTGTCTTAGACCCTTGTTAATAAATTTAGTTATTCCAGCAATTAAAAATAAGTATGCTAATTTTTTTCAAAGTATGTGTCTATGGGCTGGTGGATGTTGTCAGGTTCTGAGAATTGAGCCAGATCTTCCCTAGTTCACAACAGATCGCACTGTAGACCACTTTAATTTGTGAAGCTTTAAGCTTGCTGGCAACCAAAAGAAGCAATTACAAAGAATAGGACCCCAGCCCAGTGGGCCTGGTCTTTCTCTACACGACACACTCAAAGCAGAAAGTAATTTTTAACCACATGACTATCCCTGAATTTACACATATGTAAACATAAGTAAAAATACCCAATGAGTACATATGTGATTTAAATGACAAAACTTCACACTGTTGGCTGGCCTCATATTGAAAACTGCAAGCAAAGTTTAAGACACATCAGGAAAGACTGAGGGTGTGACTCAGTGCTAACGTGCAGGCTTATCCCTGGATTCCATCCCCAGGACCAAAAAAAAACAAACTTCAGGAAGGCATTTATTTATATATTAAATTAATATAGTGTGATTTATATTCTGTAGGCATTTTTCCAGTTGCATTTCATGGAACTGTTTTACATAAAGTTTCAGAAATTTGTGTGTGGGTGGCATCAATAGAAAAGTAGTAATATTCTCAGTCCCTATAGAATATTAAATGGTTTTAGTCACTTTACTTGAATCCCAGCCAGAAATTTACTAAAATGCTCTGGCTGAAAACACCATTAATGGAATAACTTTGAAATTCTGTCATATTCCTAACAATTCTGTAAGGCCCCAGAGAGCCCATTCCTGCACGTTATTAGGCTGCTTCAGATCTGAAAATATTCATATTTAGTTATCCATCAAGCAGAGCGGAGGTAGCCTGAAGCTGATGAATTTTGGAAATAGAAAAATTATGAAGAGAAGGGAAAGTTTACAGTGAAGCACCGATATCACTTACAGACTTTAACTCTCCACTATCTTTTCGTTAGTCGAAAAGAAGTATCCTTCCTCCATCTGCAAATCATTCTCTGATCCTTCTGCCTCTCTTTTGTAAGATGCCTGAGATCACACTGGATATACCTGGATAATCCAGGCTCACCTGCCCATCTCAGAATCCTGAATTTAATCACATCTGACAAGACCCTGTTGAAACACATTCCAGGATATACATATAGGAAACATGGGGTTTGAGGATTAGGATGTAGACAAGAATGCAAGAACGTTTTAATCTAGGTTGAAGATAACCTGTAAGAACTTTAGCTATTATAAATAAGATCTTTTAAATGCAATACTAATCTTGGGGAGAAAATACCTGAACAAGTTTGAAATGCACTTACAATTTTCAATTTATTATTTTCAAGTGAATTTAAATCTGCTGGTTCTGCAAAAGAACTTTGTTATAACAAATTTATGTTTATAGGAAAAATATTTGAGAGATATATCCTAACCACTTCTCATATTACCCTCCAGCCACAAAACTGTTCTTCCATGAATAGCTAATAGCTATTTAAATTTTTTCCTAAAAGTTATATGAATTTAAGTATTAAAGTGACTGTACAATGAAATTTATTTCAGGGCTTTTAAATTCACTTTCTGTGACCCTCAAGTGTTGATCATATGAGAAATCTATCAAAATTAGTTAGCATATGCAGAAGGCTGGCAGTAAGGCCATTACATAGCCTACTACATGTTTAAATAATTTATGAAAATGAAAGTAGTGTTCTTCCCAGATTTCATTTTTATTTTTAAAATATATCTTTCCAGTATTCTCAAACGTATAGTACAAAATCTTATGAAATAAGACTCCTTAGGTTTTAGAGATATATAATATGATATTTACTAATGAGATGATTGCTGTTCAAGATTATCTTCAAAGTAATCCAAAAATAAGGGCTAAAGTTGGAGAGGGTTATAAAAGAAAAAAATTGGACATGGGTTAACAAATTCTTAGTGGGGTAATATGTATGTGTAGATGAAACATAATTTTCTATCAATCTGAAAGTTTATATATTTTTTAAAGTTATATAAATATTAAATACAGAATTGCTCACTTAAAAAGAATTAAAACAAGGTATATACCCATCAATGGAATTGAGAATACTGTACATTATTTAAAAAGGTCTCATAACCTTGTATCAAGACTACACAGCTGTTAAAAAAAAATAAATACTTGAGCTGATACCACCATATGGTAAAATAAATGGAAAATTTATAAATGAATTAAAATATGTTCTTCTTAGTAGAAAAGGAACCAATTTTGCCATGCTGTTTTATGGTTTAGATCTAGAATGTCTCCCAATAAGCTCATGTGTTCAGAGATTAGGATTTTGGAAGGTGATTGGATCACAGGGGCACTATATGCATCAGAGGATTAATCCCTGAAAAATCCATAGCTAACTGTTCTGCTAGGAGGTGAAGCCTGGTCAAAAATAGAGGGTAACTAAGGGTATGACCTGGAAAGGTATATATTGCTCCCTCCCTAACTCCTCTCTTCACTCTCTGCCTACTGGCTGCCACGGTTGAGCACCTTTTCTTCTCCTCAGGCCCATCGACCATGCTATTTCTGTTCTGGTCATGGTTGGCCAAAGTAAACTTTCCTTCCTCTAAATTGTGGATGTTTTGTCCCAGTGACCAGAAAGTGGCTATGATAGACGGCTATAAAGATTGCCCCAAATTCAGCAGCTCAAAACAGAAATTTTCTCTCTTACAGGACAAGAGGTTAAAAATGCAGAATAGATCATGTGTCTAAAACCATAACATTGGCTGAGTTACATTCCTTCTGGAGATTCTAGGAGAGTATTCATTCTTTCCTTTTTCCGGATGCTAAAGGCCACCTGCACTCCTCAGTTTATGTCCCCCTCCTCCTCCTTCAAATTTTTCTCAGATATCTCTTTTTCACAGGGATGGAAGTGATTACATTGGACCCACCTGGATAATCCAGGATCATTACCCCATTTCAAAATCCTTAATTTAATAAAATTTGTTAAACCTTTTAGCCATGTAAGATAACCTGTTTATAGGATTCAAGGCTTAGGATGCAAACACATCTTTGGAATGGGGCGTATTCTGCTTATTACAGATATATAGATATACATCTTGCTCGAAATATTTAACAATCACTAATACACCACTCATCTGGAAAGCAAGACTTTTGGACTGGTGATTTGAGATAGAAAACAAATTTTCTATTTATTGTATATCATTTCACACTTTGAATTTTCCTCATATGTATGTATTATTCTAAAGCATTATGTTTAAAAGTTCACCAAATGGTTGATCACTTAGACAATGTTTTAGAAAGATACATTTAGGCTACAAGAAAGACTCAGGAGTAAAATGTTATCGTTTTAAAATATGACTTTAATATAAAGAGCCTTTTGTGGTTATACATTAATTTTTAATATTCTTAAAGTTTTGAATTCTTGGCAGACTTTGTTTTCATTAATTTTAAAATGACTACTCTCTCCTCTGAGCATAAATGTGCTCTTAGAAACTCTGGCCACAATTTTTAAAATAGTCATCATAAGGCTAGGATGTACATTGTCACTAGATTCTTTATATTATTTCAAGTAAGCATATTGTTTCATGGAAATATGAAAATAGGAAAAGTTAAGTAACAAAAGAAGTTTATTATAGTTTATCTCAGATGCAGTATTAAAGTATGCAGTGTATAAAAAAATAAAATAAAGTATGCACTGTGAACAAGTTTGGTTTGCTGAATCCTAATAGAAAAAAAAATTATGACCAGAAATCATGGACTGTATTTCCCTTTCTATAGTTTTCAGGGAGGTGCAGCAATCAAGTCTCTTTCTATTGTTTTGGTCCCACATTTCTAGATTCTAAGTGTTGTGATGGAAACATGAGTTTTAAAGGTTGCTCTATTTTTGGTTTTGATCATTAACATTCTGCACAGCACGCCTGGGAAGCATCAAACGAGATGTTCAGATTCTAATTCTTAAGAAAAAGTTAATGAGGGATCCTGAGAAAGACAGTAGCCCAGATACCATATTTATGAATGAACAATAGCATGTATCATTGTGGAACTGATATTTCATTATGATTCTTCCTTGCTATCTTCATTTTTTTATTTCATTCTTAAATCCTGCTAATGTTTTCCCCATTATTTATAAAATGATAAAGTTTCATTCATAGATTGTCAAGCTTTTATTCATGATAATTTTGATTTTTATCCTATATGTGGTGACAAAAAATTATGTTTCAATTTCTTAAAAAGCAAACCTGTCTAAGATTTTATAACATGGTATATATTAAATCTAAGTATTCAATTAAAAATAATTTCAAAGTAAAATATTAAGTGCTCCATCTTATAAAATATATCTGGGCTATTTCTCAATGGCAGAATTGTTCTTAGTTGCTATATATTTTCCCATATCTCATTAGTGAATTAAGATTCTAAGGGGTTTCTCCCCCAGAGAAGGAAGTGGAAGATCATATTTTGAGTCTTATTGAGTTTCAGTAATATATTTTTCCATGTATGTCATTTAATGCTCATGAAAACCTTGTGCAAGTAGTGTTATCCTCAACTTACAGATGCACAGAATAAAACAGAATAATTTAGTGGTTTGGCTGCAGAGTTGTAGGCTGGTGATGTAAGTCCAACCCAATGAACAGTTTCTAAATTTGCATGTGCCAGGTTCCCTGCATAGCATCCTCACCCTCATAGTTCTTTTCATGTAGAATTGGGAACATGTCTCCTGGGAATTTTAATCATGTTCATTTATTTAAGATTAGAACTACACATACACAAACCAATGAAGATAGTCTTCCAGAACATTCCATTCTATTAAATGTTTAGAATCTTAGTCAACTTTTAAGTTTTTATCAATGAAATGAACAGGAAGACAGTAGCAATTATTTTATCCTGATAGCACTTTGATTCATTAAATTATAATGAATTATATCTAGAGAAAGAATTAGATGAAAATATAAACATAAACTAAAATTTGGTGTTGGGCGGCTTAGGTTGAAAAGTGCAGTAAATTGATGTTTTCTCTAAAGATGTGCAGGTTGAAAGGTAGACACTGACAGATCCCTCCAGGACAGACATGGCGCTGATGAATAGTCTCTATAGAGACTATTTGGACTTATCCCTCCAATAGGTATGGGGGACACTGAGTCAACTAAGAACTACACACACCACACAATTTCCCTCAAGAAGTGATTAAGTATCATCAGAAGATGACTCACAACCTACCAAAAAATTGTTTCAATTAACACTTCACTGCTATTTCTATTTTGTTTCACTTATTAGGCTTCACTGCTCCCTTTCCTATTGGTTTCTTAAAGCCTCCGAGACTACTTGTATTCGAAGCCTGCTGAGAGAGGCAGGCTGGGAAAACCACAGGCATTTCCCACAACCAACACGCCCAGAGAGCGACGAATTTTACAGCTGAGATCTGAGCTCTAGGGCCTAATGTGTCTGCTGGCAAACAATGTGCAGTATTCTACCCTTTCTCATCCCTTCTCTCCTGGCCTCGGCCATGCTGTGGAATTCCAAAAGTGTCTCATAACACTATTCAACTCTAAATCAGTCTTCATAAATCTTTTTCATAGCTTCATCTACTTTCATCAGCAATTTGTGATTGCCCCTTCAAAACCTTTTGACAAATTTCTTTCTTATAACTGTCCTTGTAGAGCAATTTTCACTGACAATGAGACGAAGGCTATTGAACTTCTAGATATTAGCCCTTCCATTGACTTCTCGTCTAATTATGGTTAGGAACTCATCTTCCCAGCACACATTCTCTGTGGGCAAGCAAAGGAAGCTAAGATTCCCAAGTGATATTTACAAGTTGCAGGAGAAAGTGATGTGCGATGCCATTATTTGAGCTATGATTTCCGTAACGACTATGGTCTACTTGGCATTTGTGCTCATTCATTATGATTAAAATCACACATACACAAACCAATTAAGGTAGTCTTGTAAACATTCTAAGTGTTTAGAATCTTAGTCACCTTTAAAGTTCTTTGTTAATGAAATGAACAGGAAAACAGTTGCAATTATTTTGCCCTGATATCACTTTGAGAAAATCAACTGATAGTTTGCCACGCTCATCAGTTTTTGAACAGTAGGAATTGGGAAGAATCCACCTTCCAACTGTTGCCCAGTAATCACGTGGAGGCTGGTTAGCAGAGACTGGCATCGCTAGACAGACTGAAAGGTTTGAAACGTCAGGTGGAAGCTCTCGCCAAAGGGATGAGGGAGGGGTCGGTCAGGGCAATAAGTGAGTGAGGCTCCTCATCTCTCTCTCCATTAGCCCAGCCCGCAGGCCACATTCTTCCACCATCGGTGGTCACCAGCTTTGTTACCCAGTCAAGGCCTCCAGCAAAATGAAGCAAAATAGTCCTGGATGACAGAGTTGACTTCTGTTTTGTTTTATAATCTATTTTTTTTTTTTTTTGTGGTGCCAGGGATCGAACTCAGGCCCTTGTGCTTCCGAGGCAAGCACTCTAATCACTGAGCTAAATCCCCAGCCCCTATAATCTATTTTAAATTATCCCTTGCTTTCCAATGCATCCTATCTTGAGGCAACTGTTATTTTGGCTCATCAAAATTCATGATACTTTGGTATTTTCAGTGGATATAATAATAACAAAGATCAATATCAAAGTTTCCATGTAAGTACTTTCTTATTTATGTGATCCTCACAACTACTCAGCTAGAGTTTTAATGGTCTCCATTTTGCAGATGTGGACCAAAGTTCATGGAAGGTAGGTGTCTAAACTAAAGGCCCTCAGCATGGAGCTAACTTAAATCCAAGTGTATTTGTTTTTAATTGATTTATCAAGCAACATTTTTTCAAAGCTCCCTACTGCTTCCACCATGTCACACTGGCTCTTCCTGGTCAAAGAAGGTTGACCTGATAGGGAGATTCTCACTGGCCACAAAATCAAGTTCAATCTCAGACTATAACTATGTTTTTAAAATATACCTAAGATGCGCAGCTCCTAAATATGGTGATAAGGTTTAGCATATGTGAATGTCCTTAACGAATCTCGGTTATATAAATTCTGCTAAAATATTTAAATAATTGACCTATAGATCAAAAAATCATTTTCCTAATGTTTGTAATATCTACAACAAGGTCTTCTGTTGTTGTTGTTGTTGTTGTTGTTTTTCCAGGTGAATCCTAACCCTGAAGAGAATGTGTAGAGCAGAATTTTCTCAAAGAATTTAGGCCCATAACAGTTGGATTTGTTCCCTGAGGCAGTAGGAAAAATTTCCATTAAGAAATAAATTTGGTGCTTAATTGTGAGTTTTTAATAAAAACTTAGTGACTAAAGATCAATGTTCAAAATAGTTATCTTCTAGGAAACAAAACTGGGACTAAGGAAACTACAGTACTGTAATTCAAGGAGTGGAGCAAATCTTAATTGAACGTATCTCATACAGACACTCGAGAAATTAGTACAAATTCTCACAACACATAGTCCTAATAAATGGAGTAGCCTAACTCCAAAGGAATTAAGAAGATTTCAAATGGTTTTATAAATTATTAATGGCAAAACTCTTATATCTCTCTTAGTCAAGTAGATTAAATATTTTGTGTTCTTTTTACTGAGTGCACCCAACCATCTTGCTACTGTTGTTTTCTTAAATATTAAGTGCTAATCATTCTGCAGGTAAAAATAAACAAGTTCCCACAAAAGGGCAGACTATCCTTAGTGGATACCTTTCTTGTTGTCCTCTGTCTACAATTACCCCCTCCCCTTTCCTTCCCAAAAATTATTGGCATCAAAGAGCACAGTGACTTTTAGATATACTTCTCCTCAATTAATTACTACAACTCTGTTTCCCATAAAATTTATCTTTACAGCACCTTCCCCCATTAAAAACTGTCTTCAGCCAAATGAAAATTGACTGGTGGGTATTTTGTGTACCACAATATAAATGCACAACATATCCTTTCCCCAGATGAAGCTATAACTGGAAACCTTCTTGAAGAAGGGACCGAGCTGATTCAGCCTGATCTTCACAAACATAGACGTCCTGAGTGCAGAAGGTATGAAAGCTGGACCCGGGTCAGTAGGATTTGCCCGACTGCTAATGTCCAAAGGAACCCCTGGGCCATAGTCAAGTTGCAGCTTGACCAGCTTTTCTAGCTTTTCTGTTTCTCTCTAGAAAACCAAGATGGATTTCCATATAGAGGTTTGAAACGGCTTCAGCTCTTACCTGCCTGGTGCTCGAGATTAAGAGCACACTGACTCTCTCTCACTCTTCCCGAAACCCACTTTTGCTTGCTTCTGTAGAATGATGACCAGACCACCCATCCTGAGGTGACAGTTGATCAAGATTACTATGGAAAGCAACTTGTGCAATACCTTGTCCATAAAACAATTCTCAGAAAGTGTCCAGTCTTAATATCTGAACTTAAACAGTATTTTGGCTACTTACTCACCAATTTTGGCATATTATCCTGTTTCATGGTGCCTATCCAGTACATTTCAGGATATTCATCTTTTTTTTTTTTTTTTTTTTTTTTTTTTTTGTGGTGCCGGGGATCAAACTCAGGGCTTTGTGCTTGCGAGGCAAGCACTCTAATCACTGAGCTAAATCCCCAGCCCCAGGATATTCATATTAAATGATCAGTTTAACTTTAGAAATGCATCACGATACCTTTTCCACACTGACCAAGATGATTTAAACTAAACCGCAGAAGTGAAATGTGAAAAGACCAAGGCTGGAACAGATGGCAATGCACATTCGAGACTAAGGAAATGATGTGATTAATAATACTGGCAATCAAAATGACTGAGGCAGTTACAGACTCAATAAAGGAAGAGTGCCCTACCTGAGTAAATATACTGGACCTGCAAGATACTTGTGTGTTTGCAGATCATACTAAGCTACCATGGATTTCAGAGCTGACTGGATAATTGGCTCTGTGACCTTAAAGCAGAGTAATCACTCTACTTTTGCCATTTTAGTGTGAAATCATATATATAGACTCTAATGAGAAATTTATGTTTCATTAAATTGTAACTAAAGATGCTACAAAGGACATCCTTCTCTTTTATGTAAGAAAAAGCGAGACTATTTAATTTAATTATTAGCACATGTACATCAGCATGGATATAGCAAAGGAGGTTTTTTTTTTTTTGCAATGAACTATAAATATCATCCTTCAGAAGAGACATTTGTCAGTTTTCTGGTCTCCCATAAAGGAAATAAGTAATTAAAGTTTACATTTATCTGGATGAGTTTTATACATATATGCTGAGAAAAATTATCCCTCCTGCATGATAACTCTGAACAAATCTTCCTAGTGGCAGCAGATACTGATAGACCAGGACTTAGCAAATGTATTCAAGAATGTGAGAAGAAAGATGAAAAAATGGAACTACTTAAATTCTCTCCACCAACCCACAAATAGGGATTTCAACAGATTTTCTATGCTGGATTATACCAATATCCACACAACAATAAGTACAAATGAAAAACATCATGAAATCCTTCATCACAATTGTGATAAATACAATCACAGCTGAATTGCAGAGGTAGAATAACGTTGTAGAAAGTGGTGGTGTGTCTCCTTGTCGGCAACTTTCTTCTTCAAAATCCTTGTGTAGATTAGGTTAAATAATCCAGGGCTCTTTTGAAGATACCCAGGTCAAGGAAGCTCAATGAAAACTTTAGTCTAAAAACTAGATATTTGCCATTGCCTCCCATAATTGTTCTGTGTTTACCTCCAAAGCAGACAGTAAACTAAAGCCAGAAGCATATGCCAAGATAATGGTGCCAGAACCTGGTTTAAACTTCATTTACCTCACTGACTTACCCTTCATAAACCCTTTCCTTGACAAATTGGGTTAGCGGAGTTGGCATCAAGAGTTAGCTTTAGGCAAATCTGTAAAGCTCGTGAAGTTTGACTGCAAAACACTCTCAACTCACTTTCCATAATCATCTCTTACTTCTCTTTTCCATAATCCCCAGCAGTTTTTTAATGAGTTTTCTGATTCTGTATACACTGGAAAATCTAACTCTCCTGGGTTTCATTCTGTAGGCAGTGGAGTACATTGTCTTAACTTGTTTCTAAGCACTTAATGTATTCTGGTTCCATTACAAATACTAGGAATGCAATATTGTCAATATATCAGATAAAATACTGTAACAGTCTAGTTGGGAGGAAAAGGTAGATATATGAAACAATTACCAAGCAACACTGTACAATAAAATATTCATATGAGTTATGTCCCGTGTGCAAAAGGACTTAGAAAGGTGAGAAATTAGTATGAAAGGGCAAAGTGGAATGAATTGTGGAAGGGGTGAGATGAAAAGTAAACTTTGGAACATAAGAATAATGTGATATCAGGAGAAAGTACTGCAGAAAGAAAACAAATTATGATCAGATTAAAAGAGTGGATTCAATACCATCCTGCTTTAACAAAAATATGCCTTTTAGTGAGGTCTCATTTCTTTACCCCAACTATCATGAAATACTTTCAGACACTAAATAGCTAGTAAAAAATCTGAGGAGTGAAATACATTTGAAATCCTTGAAGCCATGCTTTATTAATTTTCCTACACACATAGAAAAGCAGTAAACAATTCTATCACCAGCCTAAGATACTCACCTGGAACCCCACACACCAAGAAGGTACTGTGTCTCTTTAGGATCAGATGTGGATCTAATAATTACTTTTTGTTGCTTTACCAGAACAGAGTGCTTTCCCTCTTAAAACAAACCAATATGTACATTTGTGTTTCAAGGATCATGTCCTGAGCATCTGAATGTGAATAAACATACTTTCACATATTTCAAAAAATCAATGACTTGCTATGTAATACCCATATTTATATAATACTAAAACAGTTTGAAAGAAAAATTTTAGTTTACACATTTTGGGGGCAGAAGATGGAGAAAAAATTAAAATCAAGTTGCTTTTCTGAATTCAGAATAAACTCAGAGTTAGTTTATTTTTAAAGCTGAATCTGATCAAACAGGTATGTGAGGAGAAGATCTCTTTCCATATGGAACTACCTCAAAGGATTAAAGAACAGCTTTATTTTAGGAACTCCGTAAAATGCAGATTCCAATCCAGCAGGTTTGGAGAGAAATCTCAGAGTCCACATTCCTCCCAAGCTTCCAGGGGAGGTCAGTGCAGTGGAAAGGCTGGAAGCATGGTGCATGGTTTTAAATCTCACAGGGAGCATGGTGCATAGTTTTAAATCTCACAGAGACATCTTCTTCTCAGCTGACACCACGTCCCTTCTGTATCAAGTAAAATTTGTGTGTATGTGTGTGTGTATAACTACAATAGTTCAAAAGAAAAAACTCAACTGCTTAATAATGAGCGTTAACATTTTTAAATAATTTTGCCTCACTCAAATGAGTGATACCATATGGTATTCAAGCTTGCGAGTCTGATTTATTTCACTGAACGTTATACTTTCCAGGTCCATCCATTTTCCTATAAATGACTCTAGTTTCTCATTCTTTTTTTCTTTTTTATTTTAAACCAAGAACATGTATTGGTACATTTTTTTTATTTTAAACCAAGAACATGTATTGGTACATAGTTTCTCATTCTTTATATCTGAATAGTATTCCATTATGTATAGATACCACATTTTGTTTATTCAGCTATCTATTGATGGGCATACAGGTTGCTTCCAGAATTTAGCTATTACAAATCATGCTGCTATAAACATTGTTGTGCGAGTATCTCTGTAGTATGATGTCTTTAGCTCTTGAGGGAAGATACCTTGGGGGGGAATGGCTGAGTCGTATGGGATTTCTACTTTCAGGCTTTTGAGAAATCTCCATACTGATTTCCATAATGCTTGTACTAGTTTATGTTCCCACCAACAATGTAGGAGGGTTCCCTTTTCATCACAGCCATGCCAGCCTTTGTTATTGTTTGACCTCCTAATGATTGCCATTCTTTCTGGGGTAAGGTGAAATTTTAGATTTGTTTTAATCTGCATTTCTCTAATAGCCACAGATGCTGAACATTTTTTCATACTTTTTTTGGCCATTTGTATTTCTTCTACTGTGAAGTATCTGTTCATTTCTCTGGCTCATTTCTTGAGTGGGTCTTTGAGTGAGGCAAAATGCAAACAAAAGAAAGGGGTAAGTAATGGATACAAAAAGGCAAAGGGTTAGACAGAAGCTAATAGGCAAAGGGCCCAAGGGAACAAGAAGAGGGTAAAAGGGGAGGGGAATGGGAATCCAGAGGAATAATGATACCTTAAAAACAAGAACCTAATAACCCAAACATAAAACAGTGACACATACACTAGGTACTACAGTAACTTTATGTAGTTGTGACTTAATGCTGCATCTATGTGGTTGTTTACATTGCTCGCTGTCATAAGCAAAAGGCACAATGTATTGTGGTTTGTAAGCTTGTGTAATGGCCTGTAAGTTTGCAAATTTTAGATAAATTTTAATAAAAATCTACAAAAAAATTTTAAATGATTGTTCCTATGCCATTTCTTCAGAATGTTCACTAGTTGTTTTAAAGATTATGTTTCTCTATTTAATGGATATTTCTTTTAGTTTATCCTTCCAAATGGAAGAGCAGAAATGAGAGAGAGAGATACAGTGACAGAGACAGAGACATAGAGACAGACAGACAGAGAGGAAGAGAGGTTGCTTACACTGTGACGAAGAGTTTAACTCCTTTTCTGGTACTTGGCAAAACTCCCTTCTCTTCCTCACTAAGACTGGGAAGCTGATGGGAAGCCCCAGGAGTCCTCTTCTTGGTTGCTGGAAGGAAGTCCTAATCAATCAATTCCCAGTCCTCACAGGAACCCTCAACCACAAGAAAAAGCCCAACCTAGCCTATGCTGTCTGCTCTCTAGATCCATCTTGGAACATGCTTGGGCACTTCCTTGACCAATCCATAAAGCCTCATTATATGAGTAATTAAGTTTTCTGACATCTGGGTGCATGTGCACCATGATAGGAACTTCTGAACAAAATTTGGGGTGTAGGTCCACTTTGTCTCAGCAATGTTCCAATAGACTGCACCAGAGAGCAATGTAACCAACAGCAAAAGGAACAATATCTTTAATGAAATTTGAACTTTAAACTAGGACGAATGGATTCCTAAAGTTCAAAAGTAGCAGAAAAGTTTGGAATCTGCCTACTATCTCATTAATGGTTCAAAGTAAATAATGTAACAGAACACAGTTGAAAATAGTCTGTACAGGGTAAATGTTCCATACCCTTCAGACGTCATGTCCTCAGTAAGGATACATTGGAACAACAGATTGATAGCTTTCAGTAAAATGGCAGAGTGGCGAACAACAACAACTCAGTCTCTCCAACATTCAGAATCCAGAAACTAGAAAATACCAACTTGGGAAAGAAAAAAAGAGAATTAGATGCCTAAGAACCAGGAAGCATCTGACAAGAAAATCAAAACCTACAAAGAAATTGAGGAGACAGAACACAAGGCCAAGAAGTGAAGAGACAGTCTTTACTCTTTCCCCAGCTCCTCACTTATGGCTTGCAGAAAAGGGAGACCCACCCTACAGAGACAAAGTGAAAGCCGTGGACTTCAGAGGGCTTCAGGGAGAAATGCACTGACAGAACAGAATGTGAATGCTGTGATCTGCTGGGAGAGCACCCTCCCACCTGAGCCCTTTGACAGGCAATAGCTGTAACTGTCTCTAGTCCAAGTGCATACTTTATCCCTGGACAGAAGTCTTGTTTGGATCCCTTTACAGGGAAGGGTCGATTTTTGAACCCATGACTGATGTGACTGATCAGCTGCAGGACAACTTCACATCAGGCTCCAAGTGTTATGTTTCCCGCTGTGACTGGGTGAGAGACAACCATAGCAGACAGGTGAAGTTAAGGAGCAGCCTGGAAAGAAACCTTATGAAGGGTTTGAGCTAAAGACACCACTCCACCCCCACAGCCAGAGACCAGGCTTAGCCTGAGTTGCTCTGGATTTGAAAGTTGTGGTTTTGGCACCCTTGTCCTACTCCTACTGCCTGCAGATGCCTTCATGCGATATGTATCTGGGATCAGACTGCCTTACTTGTCTATCAGCATGAGTGGATACTTGACATGGACACTCCCTAAAACTGGAGATGCCAAAAGAAAACCACGCATTCAAATCCACAGAGAATCAAAAGAAAATATTCCTGTGATCATGTACATGTGTGAAAATATAAGAGGACAGAAGGGGAAATCATAAGATACAAAATTATGTCTGTGAATGACCTGCATCAGATCTACCTAAGATAAACCTAAAATTATGTTTCTTTGGCCTACCTTTCTTATTCCTGCTCCCTGCCCTCTCCCATCTCCCATCTTCTGATTCAGAGTGTCGAGGGCTGAGGCTTCAGAAATTAGTACTTTCAACAAGCTTCATATGTATCTGGACTTCACAATACCAATAGAACAGATTTTAACTTTATGAGTATGTGGTACCCGTGTATTCAGAACCTCTTCTAGTTACATCACCCTTTCTTCAGAGTGTGCTTATCTACTGCCACCTGTTCTGTGTAAAAGGAAAGGTGCTCCTACTCTTTACCAAGGTGCTCATCCCCACCTCTTGATGATCAATAACTGGCTTCCTCATTCTCCAGCCCACTCTTTTCAAAGCCAAAATAAAGAACCACTGTATAATGTTTTAGTCGGCCTGAGAGTATGATCAAATCCATCTTTCAGGTTATTTTAAATTATGGGCTGTAAGCTGGCAAGAAAAATTTCAACAGAAGATAAAATAAGAAAAAAGTAAATTAATGTTTAAACACCAACATTTATATACACAGCTGGGTCTTTGCGAAGTTTCAGTCTACTACAGTGGCTTTTAATCAAATAGTGGTTTCAGACCATAAATGGTTTGCATTATAAAGATCATGCTTGGTTCTTATTCTGTTTCTCATGCCAGAATAAATTGGCTGAAATAAAGACTAGTAAGCAGTTCCTTCTATTTAAATATGATGTTAGGAGCCGGGCATGGTGGCACGTGTCCATAATTCCAGCACTTGGAAGGCTGAGGCAGAGGATTGCCTTGAGTTCAAGGCCAGTCTGAACTACATAATGAGACCCTATCTCAAAAAAATGATATTAGGTAAGAAAAAAGAGTATTCTGTGAAGAGAGCTTTGGTTCAGGAGAGGTTTTTTAATAATAAAAGATCTGCTTCTAAGACTTACCCGTCTTTATACAGTTGAGTAATCTTTTGTTACTAATCAATTTATATTGCTAAGTCATTTTACAACCATAAAAGTAGAAGGTTCCTTTCAAATTAACTTAGCTAATCATTTTAAATGTTTTCCATTTAGACTTACAGGTTTGGTTTTGTGTGATCCTTGGGTGTGCATGCATGCGTGTGCGTGCATGCACATGCAGACTTGCGTACTCACTTCCTGGGTATTGAACCTAGGACTATGCATCTACCACCGAGCTACGCCGCAGACATTTACTTTTGCATCTTGAGAGAGAGACTCTGCAGGGTGTCTAG
>PVJO010019325.1:0-34549 GCA_004026905.1 Hystrix cristata | reverse complement strand
TATTAAAGAGGCTATCTTTCTTCCAGTGAGGGTGTTTGGCTCCTTTGTCGAAGATGAGATATTTGAGTGTGTTTGGAGTTATTTCTGCATCTTCTAGCCTGTTCCATTGGTCCTCGGGTCTGTCTTCGTGCCAGTACCATGCTGTTTTTATCACAGAAGCTTTATAATACAATTTCAAGTCGGGGACTGTGATGCCCCCCGCCTTATTCCTGTTGCCCAGAATTGTTTTTGCCATTCTTGGTCTCTTCTGGTTCCAGATAAATTTCATGATTGCCTTTTCTAATTCTGTGAAGTATGTTATTGGAATTTTGATTGGAATTGCATTAAATCTGTATAGCAATTTAGGAAGTATGGCCATTTTCACTATGTTGGTTCTTCCTACCCACGAGCATGGGTGCTTATTTATTTTTATCGCACCCTCTAAAATGTATGTGGCTGCAGTAAACAAAATGTATTAGAACAATAGTTGTGCACTCATAGCAACATGGAAAATCAATAAATTATTTCGGCAAGAATTCCTTTTTTTTATCCGATAGAGATGCACCATCAGAAGTCTGGAAACCACAGCTGCAAAGCATTATATTTTATTACCAGGATCATGTAGTAGAAAGGACGTCAGGCTAGAGAAAGTAGCCACCCACCTACCTGCAGATATCTAGATAGTTGTAGTTCTCTACGAACTCAAGCTTGACCTCCATGCTGGACATGGACTCACAGCTGTTCTTTGACAAGGCAGAGTTCCTGGGCCAATAGTCAGAAACTGGGTTGGCAACGGGCCACTCACACCTCAGTGTGGCTGCAGGGACCATGGGAATGAAAGACGTAGGGGAGAGAGAGAAGGCGAATCAGGAGTTACTGATTTTGGACGGTGGGAGATTTGCTATGAAGGGACAGGTTAGGGAGGACCCACACCAGGCACAGTGGCGCATGCCTGTCATCCTAGCTATGTGAGAGGCTGAGGGACAAGAATCACAAGTTCAAGGTCACCCTGGGCAACTCGACAAGATTCTGTCTTAAAATAAAATGGTCTGAGTAAGTAGCCCAGTGCAAGACTGTTCAATCCCCAGTAAGTCTCTCTCTCTCTCTCTCACACACACACACACACACACACACACACACAAACATACACACACATGCTGGGGTTCTGCCTGAGGGGCTGTGGCACCAGCCAAGGAAAGAACTGAAAAAGAGAAAGAAAAGGAGAGTGGACTGTCAAGACTAAGGCTCTCTGAAACTTTTCTTGGTGTCTGCCCCGCACTCCAGCGTCTGGGATTCCTGCTGTGTATCTCTATTTCCTTATCTCCACGAGCCAATGAAATACACTGGGAATGCAGGTGTTTACTTCTGGAAGCTGCACAGAGAGCCGACCTGGGAGCCGCAGCCTGGTTCTGAGTTGGAGAACAGCTGTCCAGGCGGTTGTGGCGTCTGCACACTGATGAACCCGCCTTTAACCAGCGAGCCCCAGAGCGCTCGGG
This sequence comes from Hystrix cristata, assembly GCA_004026905.1. Classification (NCBI taxonomy): domain Eukaryota; kingdom Metazoa; phylum Chordata; class Mammalia; order Rodentia; family Hystricidae; genus Hystrix; species Hystrix cristata. The sequence goes on along the minus strand of PVJO010019325.1, from coordinate 33,074 downwards.
CCAGGAAGGATTCGGAGGACGTGGAACGCTTCATTCACGGACAGGAGATGGGGCCGGGAGGACGCCACCCCACCCTGGACTCCTCAGCTCCCGCAGGATCCTGTCTGCGGATTTTGCGTGTTACCAGGCACAGCACGAGCGAACACCTGCCTGGTGTGCACGCGATTATGTTAGCACCAGCAATGTGTTCCTCCCTCTGCTTCCCTTTGACCCCAGTTACGAGCCACTTGGACGTAGTCCTGGCCCTCTAAAGAACTGAAGGGCATTTACCCCACAATGTGTTTATTACAGAATCTCACTGTAATACAAACCGACACCCATCTGTCCTTAAAAACAGCCTATAACTTCATTTCGAACTTGCAAATATCTAAAGACTTTGGGGTCACAGAGATTTATCCAACGTCAGCTCCAAGTCAGACCTCTTGACAACTCCCTGCTTGTACAAAGAAATGGAGTTTTTATTCCACTTTAGCAAGAGTCAGTCTGCCAGGGGACCGCCTACAGGGACGACGTGGCCCAGCTCGCCATCATGCATGGGGACCACGGGCCACAGCGAGGGTTGGCGCCACCTCAGCGCAGGGTGGCTTCTACTCCAGTGGCCACGCCCAGCCCCGTCTGTCACAGCACCTCATATTTACTCAGGCGGGAGTTGAAGTGTGTGTAGATTTTATGGAAGCTATGTTTTATTTTTTATCATAAAAGAACAAAGAACTCCTTTTATCAAAGAAAAGGAATATTTCTTACAGAGACAGAAGGATACAAAATTATCAGTGTCTTGTTTCCACGTCCTCAGAAAACAGAGAGGGGGACAAGACAGGCAATTCTGCACAACAAAAAGTCTTAGAAACCCACAAAAGCAATTAAAAACTAAACTTTGGTTTTATTTTTTAAACAAATGTTTGCTGTATGATGAGGCCTGCATTAGCCATGTACTAGTCCAGAAGTAACCCCGGCCCCTGTGGCCCTACACCCAGCCACGGCTGCCAGTCTCTGAGTCCCGTGTCTCCACGTATGTGGCTTTCAGACCAAACTCGCGGTCAGTGACCCCTGGCAGCCAAGTCCACCCACCATTAGGGGGTAGTGCCCACCCTGGAGGGGAGGCAGAGCGTGGAGACACAGGACACAGGCACGAGGGGAAACAGCTGGAATGGCTGGCTTTCTACACACAGGAGACCCTGATTTCTCACCACAGCCCTTTGGAGTTGGCTCCTAGAGACCAGCACAGTTTTTGACTTTGGAGAAACACACACTCATCTATATAACTCTTCTGATTTTGCACTTATTAAAAAAACCACTCTGTGTGATGAAGAACCAAGCAAGGAACTGTAAGACCCTCTTACTCTTACAAGATAAGGATGAGAATCACTGATGCCAGGCAGCTCTGTCCCGGCCATGGGCACTTCCCGCCAGGGAAGCTCATCCCCCTGCAAGCCACCGCCCTCCTTCCTAACGCCTCTGTTAATGGAAAGTCCATTACAACTCGGCCTAAGCCGAGAGGATGCCAGGCCCAGAGACACCTCTCCCAGCCTGTCCGGTGGGCTGCACCTATCAGACGTGCAGACCTGATTCCTCAGCATCCTCCCTCTGTGCTTCCTGGAAAGCTTCAGTGATGCCTGTAATCCTGGCACCTGGGAGGCTGAGGCAGGAGGACGAGGAGGGCTGTGGCTGGACAGCCAGGTCTCTAGTTTCTGATTTGGAAGGGCTCACAGCTGACCTGGTGGAGGGACAATCTGCAGATGAGGGCTCTGTCACTGAGAAGGGCTTGTGATTGGCGAGAGGCTTGGAGAAGCCATTCCTTCCCTGCATACAGGAAAGGGGTGACCTTGAAGACACCCCAGCACACCCCTCTAATCTGCACCACCAGGGGAGGGACACTTTGGCTCCCCGGGGCCCTGAAGGATTGAATACAAAGACATTCCACCTGGTTGCTTGGCACAGCTTGCTCAGACTCCCATTTATACTGACATCCATCCTCAGATACTGCGCACTAGCTGATTTCAAAGCCCACGTGAAGTTAGAGTGATTGAAACAGCGTGGTGCTGGCGTAGAAGCAGACATGTAAAGCAACGAACAAAAGCTGTTTCTTGCTGGGGATTTAGCTCAGTGGTCAGAGTGTCTGCCTTGCAAGCACAAGGCCCTGAGTTCAATCCCCGGCACACACACACAAAAAAGATCTTTCCTTTTTCTTGCTTTCTTCCTCCCTCTCTCCCTCTCCTCTCTCTCCCCACACAACCTTCCGTCACATGGTACATTTCCCTTTGCAGGAGGCTCAGGGAGGATGTGGGCACCTTGGCGCTGACTTCCCAGTCTCTGGAAGAGCAAGCCAGTGAGGTTCTGCCCCTTTGCCAGCCGGCGGCGGCATTCTGTTTTAGCAACAAAGTAGACTGCGACAGTGACCTCGGCAGTTTTGAGGAAGGTTAGTCATGAATTAGCAGGATACCCCTCAATTTGGGTGTCTCTGATGTTCTTATCATGGTTCAGCTGCAAAAAGGCCACAGAAATAAAACTGCCACTCTCAGCGCACGACATCAAGGTGCGCACGAGTGTAGCCCACGCAGGAGCAGGCTGACTGTGTCCTGCTCCTCAAGGGCAAATATTTACCCAAGATTTTTGGAATTCTTCTGCATGGCACATTTTCCTCGTCTCCATCATTTATTTATCCAATTGCTTATTTATTTAAAAACAGACTTGTCTATATGTTTTTACACTTTGGGCTCATTTTCTTGCCCCTCCTTCTCTAGCTTTGGCCCTGGGAGCTCCCCCCGTCAACTTCCATGTCCCGTTCACTTTCTTGTCTGAGCAGCACCTCCTCTTACTTGCTGGCACTTCATGATGCTCCTGGTTCATTCAAGAAATGTCCCGTCCACTGCTAGCATCAGCAGCTTCTGCAAGGAGCCCAGCGGCACCAGTCTCCGGTCTGGAGCTAGAAACAAGGCCCTGGGCTCCGGGGTGCTCACCCTGGTTACCAGTGCTCAGGCATCTTAACAGGCATTTCCTTGATCAGAGGGTAGGAAACTGCTCATATATTTATTGACTTTTAATTTTAATTCTTCCTCTATGTATTATTCTTTATAAAGTATCCAGTCTGTGATATTCAGTTATAGCAATGGAAAACAGACTAAGACAAGTTTATTCTCTAAAGCACATCTTACACCAGTTATTCTATAATTATTTGTATAATTTTTATTTCTTTTTTTTTTTTCAGTACTGAGGACTAAACCCAGGTCCTTCACACAGAGCTACTTCCCTAGCTCTTTATGTTTTTTATTTTGAGACAAGATCTCAAGAAGTACTAAATTGCCCAGGGTAGGTTCAAACTTGCAATCCTCCTGCCTCAGCCTCACAGAGAGACCCAGCTTTTCTTTCTTATTTAATGTTCCATGAAGGATACAATTTTGCCTCTTTTGCTGCTGTGGTCCTGCCATCTAACATAAGCTCATAGGCAGTATGATCAAAATATATGGTGAATATTTACTTTTTTTTAAAAAAAAGAAATTTATTACAATGAAAGACACATTACTATTAACCTCTCTCATAATACCTCCTTCACTTCAAACATGCTTATTCCTTCATTCCTGCCACTTTCTGGACCAGTTCGGGAAGTCCCCTTTTGTGAGTCTCTTTAGTTGTGTTGTCATGTGTGCCTCGATGTCCTGAGTTGATTCAAAACATTTACTCTTCTTGGTCATTTTGATGTTGGAGAAGAGCCAAAAGTCATGTAGTGTCAGATCCAAGGAATAAGTGAATAAGGACACACCACAATATTTTTATTTGACAGAAATTGCCATAAATGTTTTGAATCTATTCAGGACATTGAGGCAGCCACAAAAAGACACTCACAAAAGACTTCTGTGAGAAGGGGATCTCAGGTGGGGGAAGGTGGAAGGTCAGGGAGGGAAAGTAAAAATAATTAAGATGCAATATTTGTAGGTACTGTAAGAGGTAAAAATATTTTTAACTGGTCCATATTTCATTCACTAATAGGCCCTTATTCTTAGACTTAGCTTGGTCAACTAGTGGACAAGGACACACAACCTGTACAAAGATTCACTCCAGAGAGAAGATTCTGGGGTGGAGAGGTAATTGCTAACAAGTATTACTGAATCCTGGGAAGCCCAAAGGCTAAAAATAATTACGAAGAGAAATACAGAAGGGGAAGGGGACAGGAAGGGAAAGGGGGGACAACAGGTAAGGGATGAAATGGATTGCTCGGGATAGACTGTGAGCCCCCGATTCCAGGCCATGGGAGATGAAGTGCGGAACTTCTGTGAGTTAGGAATGAAAGCACACAGCTTCTCAAGTGGAGTGGGCCGGTCTGTGTGTGGGCTCCACTCTTGCAAGAGTTTGTATTAAAAGCCTCACTTCTGCTGCCTCTGGAGTCCACTGTCTTTCTCTTTCTTTTCTTTTTTATTTATTTATTTTTCTGATCTGGACGAGTGAGATCATTTCTTACATGTACCAATTCCTTGAGGTAGATGTCATTATTATGGATTGCAAACAGATATGACTAAAAAGAGTAAAAAAAGAAAGTGGCAAGAAGAATAGAATAAGTGTGCTTGAAATGAGGAGGAGTATTCTAAGGGGGATTAAAAGCAATGTGTCTTCTGTTATAACAATTTTTTAAAATTTTTATTCAAATATTAACTATATTTTGTGATCATACCTTGTAGCACGTAACAAGTGCTCACTAAACATGTGCTAAAGGACAGAGGGTGAAAGCCAGAAACAGCCTAAGTGTTTAACAATCACAACACAGCTGGGGTGATTTACAGTCATTACAAATTTTATTTCTGAAGAATTTTAATGACAAAGGAAATTGCATCTTTTGGCAACATTAGATTTATGTGAATCGAAAATAATACAGGAAAAAAAATAATACAGGGTTGGAGATACGGCTGAAGGTTAGAGCACTTGCCTAGCATGTATGAGGCCTTGGATGCAGTTCTCAGTACAATCAACTAGCCGCTCAATAAAACATAAGTACAGGAAAAGCATTGGGAAGAAACACACTAAAATGTCCACAGTGGTTTTTCTTGAGGTGGAGAACTATACATTTGGTGTATTTACTTTAAAATGCATGCACATTAGTTTTATACTTTGAAAAAATAATTTTCGTTTAGTTTTATACATTGATTTTTAATATTTAAGGTTGAGTTACCAGAAGAAGTACCTTTGATAATAGAGAAGCTGGAAGGAAATCCAAGTTGAAAACAGAGATCTCACTTAAACGATATGTTAAATGTTCTGAAGGAGAGAAGCCTGATCCAGGAACAGATAAGTCAGGATGCTGCCCAGTGACCATTCACCTTGGTGGGGCTGAGCACGGCACAGCCAGGCTCGCCACATGGAGGAAACCTGTGGGGAAAACGATGTGCAAAGCCATTTGTAAGATGAATCAATGTACACTATTAATTACACAAAAATTTAAAATATATGAAAATGCTATCATTGTCCAGGACACATGAATTCCATGTAAAAAGTATTAGCAATGTCCCTGGCTCACAGTAGCAGTCTGTTGGTGGAAGAGGAGGCCGTGAGCGGGGCTAACAGAAGGGTCTTCTCCCCAGATCTGTTGCTGCCGACCTCACTGACAGGGGGGTTGAGCACGTCTGTTCCTCTATTTCTCCTTAACTGGAAAGTCGCAGCGCCACAGGCCTTGGATCCCGGCAGCCCCGTGGAACATGGATACAAGCTTTTTCAGAGCTCATCTTACTGGTGAAGGTGGCCTCGGGGGTGACCGACACCCCAAGCCACAGTTGCACACCACACCTGCACCTAACCTGTGTCTCAGTCTGAAAGGCCTGGTGAAAACTGGTTGCCTGGAGATCTTGAGGAAAGTAAATAAATAAGTAAGATGCAGGGTGGGGGGTGGAGCGGCAGGGGCGCTGCTCAGGCAGGACTCCAGGTTCCATCTGCAGGACCAGCAGTCCTAGAGAGCTACCCCACAGCTGGGTGCCTGGGCCACAACACCGTGCTGGACACTGAAAACTTTGCTGGGAGGGTAGATCTTACGTTAAGTGTTCTCATCACAAAATAAACGATAACAGTAATAAAAGCAGAGTGGAAGGAACTGTTTAGGGGTGATGGATATGTTTATGCATTAGATTATGTTCATGGGTCTATACTCATCCCCAAGCTCACAAAGTTGTAAACAGTAAGTCTGTGCAGCTCTTTGTATGTCGAGCAGACCTCCATAATGTGCCCTTAAAATACACAAATAAATGGCAACTTATATTTAAATTTTAAATCACACAAAGCCCACTTCTAAAAAGACAACTACAATTGATAACAGTTTCAAATGTCCTAGTCATGGGCATTTTCCCATAACATTCGATTTAGGTTGTGGATTCTAGCAGGGTTAAGGGCAAGAGTTAGTAATCACATTCACAGAAATCATAATGACTGCAGCATGTGCACCAGGGACCACTTGGCCACCCTCTGTGCTTGCATTATCCCATTTAATCCTAATAGCAATCGGTGTGGGGTATAATTCTTTTTATTTTCAGATGCGAAACAGAGAGAAAGAGTGAGCCAATGAAATCCAGCTAGGAAGCCCCAGAGCGGGATGTGAATCTAACTCCGGGCCCACGATGCCGAGTAGTAGTTAGACTGCCGCACCATCTCCTTTGTCTTGGAATCACCAGCACCTGGAACCATCCCAAGCCACACGGAGTTCCACGGAGTTGGAGTTCAGAGAATTAATGACCGAGAGAGTACGTGGGGAGATTGGCTGCATGAAGATACAGAAATAAGCCTGACAGGAACTGGGAATTCTTAGAACATCCTTTGGGTTTTTCTTCCTTCTACAAGCTAGCCAGGATGGTACTGCACTGAGTTTCTTCTTGATGGCTCGAATTTCCCACTCCTTGCCAGTGGGACGTTCCAGCCTCGCTCCCGCTCCTGGAGGGGCCTGAAAACTCTGAGATTCCCGCCCTCTCATGATCACCATTACTAACGACCCACACCTGGAGTCCGGCATGGGCGCTTGGCCCAGCAGGTGGCAGATTCTGTGTCCACGTTCACAAACCAAACTCCTGTGCTGTGATTTCAAAGGTCACTGGCACCGGAAAAATATCTTGTAGTTTGGACCAAAGCAAGAACAAATGTTACTTTAAGAATTAGAATTAAATTGCAAATAACCATAACACAATTCCCTTACGTAGAAACACATTTACAGCCATAAACTGACATAGCATGAATTCAGATTGTTTTCATGTTATTACAATTTTTTTAAATCTCATTTATGGGCAGCAAAAGTTAATTATTGTGAAAGATCACTTGGTCTTCTTGTTTACAGTCAAGAGCCAACTCAGATTAAAGCAGAATTTTAAAGAGCTTGAGTAGGAGAATTCGTCAGCTATGGTTTGTCTTATTTCAGTAGTAGTCACCATGGAAACAAATTACTGGCCAACTTCTTCCCACACCCAAGTAAACAATGGGGTTTCCATTTTTCCCAGTGTCCCATTTCCTCTGGTCAGAAATTCCATGCACAAGAGGTCTCTAAATGACATTCAGTTGAAGCATGTAGTTCTTCCTTCCCTCCATGACAGTCTCCTTATGGCTTCCACAGGAAGGTTCTGGAACACCCATCCCTGGTTTCCAAGCCTCCTCAGCCTGCTCAAGAATGTTCCAGAAATTCCCAGGCCTTGCTGGTGGGGAGGGAGGCCATGTGCTCTCAGGGACCAAGATGCCCTGTGGGAAAGCCTTTCCTTTTCTTTCCTCCCCTCTCCTTCCCCTCCCCTCTCCTCTGCTCTCCTCTTCTTTCCTTCACCTTCTTTTCCTTTCCTTCTGTGCCCACCTGCAGTAGACAGTGGAGTGTCTCCAAGGTCATTTTCTGCGCAAAGCTGAAGATTGAGGAAAGAATAAACAAAATATTAACATGCATGGCTCCTTTCCTTGTCCTCAGCCAACACCCCAGATCCATTTATTTTTAGCTGAAGCCAGACATTTCTGGACAGAAGGTTGTTCTGTCCCCAGTCGCACAAGGACCCCCAGCGGCTGTCTGTGCCTTGCACATCCTGGGCCCAAGCCCACAACACCAGCGGCCGGAGACCCCTGTCCTGCACCTGCATTCCCCCACCTCCAAGGACAGCCTTCAGTTGGAATACTAGAGAGAAGTTTGTCCCCTCAGCTTGATTTATTCCACCATTTTTGTGACATGAACAGTCCCCCTCTCAGCTGCTCATTGTGTGAGACAGACAACTACAAGGATACTAAAAGAAAAAGGAGAGAAACAAAATCCCCAGGAGCACCCTATAGAGCTGCAGTACTCTCAAACAGAGAAGAGGAAATAAATCAGCAACTCTGTGTATAATGTATTAAAAATCATGGGAAGAAAATGGCCATTGTGATTAATTTTACCTGAAAAACACCTTTTTTAAAAATGGAGAGAAGCCTGACCCAATATGATAGTGCCCTCCACATGCCTCAGAGTACCTCAGGAGAACCTTTTCGGATTTCTGTACAAATGTCACTTTCTTTGTGCACTTGCAGGGCTGTGGTTTTCCAAACAGCCATGTGAACAAGATACAAAAGCAACTTTTCGGAAACCGGGAAATAATTAATTCACATGAACTCTTAACATATGAAGGCAAGCAGGATTCCAGTGCTCTGCTTCTTCCTGTTTCCACCCTTCGCAGTTCCTCCCATCGAGGGACACAGCCCATCTGGTCACCTGTGACTCTGGCTGGCTTGGCCCCCTTTGCTGCAGAATGTGGCCAGGGGCGATGCACCCATCTCTGTGCCGTGGGTGTAGGGGGGCGTCATCCGTGCTTGCATCTCACTTCAGCAAACTTCAAGATGAGATGGAGAAATGGAGACACCCCAGCTGATCGCACGGCCATGAGAGGACCCAGCTTATGCCAGGAGGTCCTCCTAGCAGGGGCCAGTCTGGGGTGCTGACCCCCAGAACCAGGAACCCAATAAACAGCTGTTGTTTTAAACTTCTAAATTTGCAGGTGGTTTGTTACCCACCAACAGCGAACTGCTCTTTGTCCTTGTACCAACTCTCTGGCCCCCAGCAAGAGGTTTGCTGCTACATAAAGAGCTCTGTCAAAGCATCAGGAGGCCGGGGGGCCTAGTGTGGGCTCTGAAATAATTAGCTGTGTGACCTTGAGTGAGTCCTACTTTTCTGAACACCCACTGCTTTTTGCACGAGGGTTTGTATTCCCAGCTGAAGCATCTGTGAGAGAGCTGACCAAGCAGCTGAGATTCCCTGCCTCGGAGTGAAACCTCTGTGCAGAGTTTCTAACTAAGCTGTTCACAATTAACTGCGCCCTTCAACTCGGAATCCAGTCCACCCTAGTGCTAGGTGAGCACACACTGCATTATGTGCAGCCTTATTTGTGTGACAAACACCAGAAAGAACCCGAAAACCCTCAAGGAAAACAGTCGCACAAGGAGGTTTATAATTTATACTATAATGTATTGTATAGCTGCTAAAAGGATTCTCTCAAAGAACTTTCATGATGTATTTTTTAAATGAGAGAAGCAGGTTGCAGGATATAGCACTGTTTTTATAAAGAAAGCAAAGCAATAAGAAATTCTTCATGTGCGACAGTTTTCAATGTTGGTCTCTGAAAACGGGTTTGGGAGGAGGAAGCGAGGCTGGTTTGTTTTATTTCACTGTAGCATACCATATAGTGAAATAATCTTCTGTTGTTGAAAACAGCCACGGTGTGACTGAACATGAAATAGTATTAAAGGACCTGAGAACGCACAATTCTGTGCACTTAGAGAAGCCTCAGGTTTGACGTGCCCCAAATATGTGTGACAATCATTAGTCATTAGTGAACTTAGGAGCGGCTTACTCTTATTTAAATATATCTGCTTTTTCCAAATTTGCTAAATTAACATGTAGAGTGAAAGAGGTGAAGAGGCTCAGAACCGTCTAGCAGTCAAAGGCGTCTGGTAATGGGAGACAGAAAGGACCATCGGAGATGGGATCCTTCATAAAGTCAAGGGCTTCTCTGCTAATGGGGAGGGGACAGCATTTCCCAATGGAGATGACCACAAGGAAAGGCGGTTTGAGATATTTAGCCTAGTGAGTCAGGTGATGGGCCATCTCTAATGTCTTTGTCACATACAAAGTGATGAGGATAAATGAGATAATTAATATTTATAAAGTGCTTTAATATCCTGCAGAAAAAGCTGTGGTGTAAGATGATAGGACACACGCCCCTGCCTCACTCTGGTACCTCCGCTAAGGGACTGGTAACCTTTGCGGTGTCTCCCCAGAGACGATCTGCTGATCTCACAGGGACTAAGTGTGGTCTTGTTTTCTTACACAAGAAAACTTTGATTGGAGAAAGACGTTATGCTCCGTTTTTACTTTGAATTTTGCAAATCAGAAAAGAAACCATCTCTTATCTTTCTAAAACTTATTTTGTACTCGGGTAGATATTTTCCTTAAAATATCAGCTTTGAATAAACTGTTTCTCATCCGGGTTTTCCTAATACCAACAGGACAGGAATTTTCTGTTAAGATCAAAGATTCAGCATGGAGCGGGATGGGAATTAACTTCCATCAGGAGTGCAGGATGGGGCAAAGGACACAGAGTCACGTCCCCTGCGTGGCTCCTGCCCCGCCTCTGTCCAGAGCCACTGCGAGGCCTCTCTGGACCTGGGCGTGGAATTCACTGCCCCAGACGAGTCAAGCGCTGCGGGAGGAGTCTCGATGAACAGAGCCATTTCTGAGAACGCCGGTTCTGTGCTGCAGCACCCGCCTTGCCCTCGAGGAGCCCCGTGCCCCTCTTCGGACTCTCGTGGACTCTGAAGGTCAACCAGTGAAAATCACGCGTCTACAGACCCACTTGGCATGTTACTGTTTTTTCTTTCTCTTTCTTTCTTTCTCTTCCTCCCTTCCTCCTTCCTTCTTTCCTTTCTTCCTCCTTTTTTTTTTAACCCTGGAAAAGGAAAAACTCATCATTTTTTCTATTTAGATTCATCACAAGTCTTAGCACATCTGAAAACATTTCAGCTACACAAATTGTCATCTCAGGACACAAAGCCATTGGATCAAAGTTTGACAACCATTTCCTGTTTTCTGGACGAAGGGATGGTGACTGGCTCTGTAGGTTTCTCCGGGATGCCTTTCTGAAGAACCATCAGCATGGGGTTTCCTTGCCATCAGAAGCAGGTATAGGCCGGGTGAGGTGAAGCTTGCCTGTAATGCCAGCACTCTGGGAGGCTGAGGCTGGAGGATTGCAAGTTTGAGCCCCACTTTGGTAATTCATCAAGACTGTCTCAAAATTAAAAATATAAAAGGGTTGGGCTTGTAGCTTAGTGTGAAGGTCCTGAGTTTAAACTCCAGTACTGGAAAAAGAAAAAGCAGGTCTATCAGGTGACTTAATTTTTCCTGATGTTGCAACCTGCCCCGTCACAGCTCCCTTGCTTCTTTAGCTGCAGACCCTGGCTCTTGTTTTCCATTTCACACCGATATTTTATCCACATGAGACACGGCAGAGGGTCCCTAGCACACCAAAGGGGGTTGTTGTCATGAGGAGAGAGCCCTCCCCAAATCATTCTTCAAAACTCTGCTTACGATCAGTTGTTATTGTTGCAGGTGGGACGATTTGTGGCCAGGATTAAAATTTTTTTCCAGAAATTACACTGCAAAAAATAGTGGACAGAAGGCCCTGAGTTCAATCCCCGGCACACACACACACACACACACACACACACCAGTGGAAACCATCCCAGACTTAGGAAGTGTTGCCTTGATAGAGCTTCAAGTGCTCACAGCTCTCTGGCTGTGAACGTCACACATTCCGGCCGGTCAGGTACCTGGGACGGTTCTGCGCTTCCTCAGGAGGCCAGTTGTCAGGGATGGAGAAGGGCATCCTCCCTGGGCCTGGGAAAGTCTGAGAACTGAGTGTTTACAGCTGCTTCTGTTATGGTCTATGTAAAAGTAATCAGATGAATAAAAATAACCTCTCAGCAAATAGACTTTGTGCTACACATGTGCTGATGTTACCAGTATACTTTTTAAGAAGCGAGACTCTTAGCATGAATGAGAACACTACTGTGGACATCATTTCCTGACACTGCCATGCCCAGGGCTGTGCCAGCCGAGCGAGGAACAAAGCTGCTCACAGGCTGGGCTGGACCTACCTTATGCACCAGGTGCCCTGAGCCCAAGAGCAGCTTAGCAGCAAATGCAAGGTAAACTCTTTTGAGGGGAAATTGCTGAAGGGAACTTGCTGGTCAAATGCTTATATTTGAAGAATATAATCCAGTCACTCAGGGGTCAGAAGAAACTGGCAAGACGTGCTATTTCTCAGTGTATCATGATTTGTCCATGGTGCTGGTGAGTTGTTTCTTTGGGGATGGACCCTTGGGGGTGCACCAGGGGTTTGTGTGCTGTGTGCACTGAGCAAAGAAGAAGCAGGCAAAAATCTGAGCTCCTGAATTTTGGCAAATGGTGGCAAAGGTGAACCTCAAATTGGCCCACAGGTCCACGTCTCCTTGGGATCTGTGGCAGTTGCCATGATGGATGAGGAAAGGATGCTGAGGACTCTGAAGGACAATGAGAAGTGGACCTGAGTCCCACTGGTGTGGAGGACCAACAAGAGCCCCATGTTAAGGACAGGCCAGCTGGGAGGCCATTGTTCTGCCCCTGACATGCACACACTGGTGTCTATCTGACCATCCTTCTTATTTAAGGTGACATTCGGCACACCGACAGCTGTTGTCAAACAAGCAAAGTTTCCCAAAAAGTTATACCTGTGGGTCAGGCAAACAGTGACGAAAAATAAACGTGAGAAACAAGGTATTCTGTTTGAGCCAGGCAGAGTGGCCCACAACTTCAATCTCGCCTACTCAGGAGGCTGAGGCAGAAGGATCTCAGGTTTGAGCCCAGCCTTGGCGATTTAGCAAGATCCTGTCTCAAAATAAAAAGGGCTGGAGATGTAGCTCAGGGATACAGCACACCTGGGTTCAAATCCTCAGTTGCGCCACCAAAATTTTTTTTAAATATGTTCCATTTGGATTCCCATTTTTCATGGATCACCACACCTTGTGCAGTGGTGTGCTGCTCCATAGAGCACTGCTGACATTTGGGACAAACAGCATCACAGATGGCTTGCCTGGCTCTTCCTTAAACTCATTCACGGGAGGAAACACAGTGGACCAGCCATCTGGGCCAGGAGGAGTCCTCTTCAGTGGTAGTGGGCTTGGTGGAAATCATCAAGGCTTTCCGATGGTGCTTTGTTAGTATCCAAGGAACAGAATTCCAAGCTTGGTTTGTTTTCTATTTTTTCCTGACCTATGTTTCAACCCAGCTTCTGTTTAACAAGTACTGTATATTCCAGGAAGTGGCAGCAGGTGGCGCTTTAATGACTAAGCAGGGAACCCTCATTTCTCTGAGCTTTCTGTGAGTTTGACTTTCGGGTGGTGGCTGCGTAATTCCAACTTCTACCATGAAAACTGCTTGTCGGATAGTGTTCAAAAAAGATTTGAGGCTAATTTTATCACACCCTTCCAAGACATTCCACATAAAGAGCGGAACTGAAAATGAATCAGCGTTTTGGCGTAATTATAGGATAAAAGCATGATCTCTGACGGGAATACAGAGGTTTGACCTTCAGGTTCAGCTTTCCAAAATTAAGTAGGTCGTCACCAACACTGACTTCGCTGCCTTTTCCTAGTTCTCTTCAGGTGCCTGCGTTTAATCCAGGCTTATCAAAGCAGGGATCAGCACATTGCCAGACAACCCTGGCGATAGCGTGCTTATCAGTGAGATTATTTAAGGGATTTCTGAGTTGCACATACTTCCTTTCACGTCTGCCAGCGAGATGATTTAGGAATGCAGTCCACCCATTTGTTTAAAACACACAGCAGTTTTTTTTTTAATTAGTACACGCTGAAGTCATTAGAAACATACACACACATACACACACACACACACACACACACAGAGCAGCTTTCATTTCTCAACTAAGTCTTTGCGACAGTGTGAGCCACAGTGTAGATGCTGTGCACCTGAGGAGGCTTTCAGAGAGCAGGAGGAACCCCCAGACGCAGGCTGAGGAGCCGCCTCATCTGGAACTGGGCTTTCTTGCGAGGTGGTGCAAGGCATTTCCCCACCTGTCCTGTGGGGTGAATCTCCATACTGGGAACATCCTGAGAAAAGAGGGTTGGGGTAATGAGGGTCAGGAGTGTGGGTCAGGCACAGGCACACATACAGGTGGACCCACCAGCCCAGGGAAGGGGTGCTGGGGTCCCAGCCATCTCCACCCCAGCAACTTGCAGGTGAGTAGGAGGGAAAGGCAGCAGGTAGGGATGGGGACCTCCAGCCCCTCCAGGCACCTCTGCCCGCAGCCTTCCCCTCCAAGCATGTGGATAGTTCAGTCCTCTCAGACACGCTGGCCCAACCTCCAAACCCTGGAATATGTGTCCCTCGGGCTTTGGGCAGAATGTGCTGATTCTGCATGAGAATCAGGTATTTTTCTCCGCAACCTGCCAGCCAGTCGCGCTCCCACGCCCTGTGGCCAGCTCCACACTCCTGCTGTTGTTGCAGTGGGTGTGCCGGTCCTCAACACAGGGTCTAGGGACAAGGGGCTGAGCCTGCTTTCCCAGGCTGTTTCCCGGGCAGAGTAATGCCGGGAGTCGCAGGCTGAGCTGGCAGGAGTGAGTCTTGGCTCCTCGACAGGGGAAGGCAGACCTTGGCTTTTCTTTCCTTTCCTTCTTTGCAGTACTGGGGATTGAGCTGGGGTCTTTGGGCTGCATCCCCAGGATTTTTTTTGAGATGAGTTCTTGCTAAATCACTAAACTGCCCAGGCTTTGAATTTTACAATTTTCCTGCCTCAGCCTTCCAGAGTGCGGGGATTACGGGTGTGTGTGGCCATGCCCAGCAACAGGCATTTTCCGTATCTTGCACTCTGTGAAAGCCCCAAACGTTCTCCTGAAGTGTTAGTACCAAACCATAGGAGCTCAGGTAGACGTAGTCCACATCCATAATGCATGCCTAAGAAAGAGACTTTGGGCAGAGTATGGTGGCACACACTTGTAATCCCAGCACTTGAGAGGCTGAGGCAGGAGGACTGCAAGTTTGAGGCCAGCCTGGACTATTTACCGAGACCCTGTCTCCACAAGTTACATATATCTTTCAAGGACTTTAGTAGGCGGCCCTTCCTGCTATCTAATACACTTGCTTTTCCAACAAACACACCAGCACTGTGACCTGAGAGGTGAGGTGAAGATCAGGGTCCCATATCCAGGTGATGTGAGCCCTTCTCCCTTTCCATGGCGCTTCCCACTGTGTCTGCCCCTCCGCTAATTCACAGGATAGCCACTCACAACCCTCTTCCTGAGGGCTGGACCCTTCCCCAGCTTCTGGCATCTCTCACCCACTGAAAAACCAGGGACCACACAGTCTTTGGAGCTGGGTCATTTGCATACTGGCACACTGTCCCTCTGGAAGGCTCTGACCAGGCTCTGACCCCTCTGTGATGCTGTTGGAGTTTCTCTGCATCACCTTCCCTGATAGTGTCTCTGAGTGGACCAGAATCCCCAGCTGATAAAATAAGGCCTCCTGCAGATGGCCCTGGGCTCTACACAGGGATGCTCAGATGCATCGCTAGGTGGACACAGCCCAAAGCGCAGGCAGCACACATGTCAGTCTCCACTTTTCACAGCACAGGCGAGAGTGTTCAGGCTCAGGCAAACTGTCCTTTACCTTCCTGAAACTTACCAAAGGCCCTGTTACACCTCACCCCTGGCCATTTCTGGAAGCCTCTTAAACACCTGCCCTTGAAGTTGCTGCCTCCTTTAACTGTGAAGAGTGGAGAGAAGCAACAGTTTTACAATTTCAGGTCAAGCCCTTGAAAAAAATGCCTGGAATCTGCCCGAAGGGTCTAATTCCAAGGCTGGAGGCATCCTCCTGCCGCCTACCGATAACGCTCTCTGGGGGGCAGGGGAAGGCTGAGGAGAACACAGCGAACTGCTCCCCAGGGGTGAGCTGTTTGGGGGCTGAAAGAAAAGTCTTATTTTAAAGAGCATGACCCAAAACAAGTTTATAAAAGTATCTCTTTCTAAATTTCTGTTTTCTTTTGTTCAGGACAATGAAACCATAGTTGCAATACCCAAGGAGTGGGCTTAGAAGCAACTTTGCCTCAATCTGTAGCAGGTGAAATTTGCATCCCTGTAACACAATAACTTACCCTGAGAAAGATCCCTTGACATTAATCCCTCTAAAACTGTTGTTTGCTGGCGAAATGAGGGACATCATTGCCTTGGTTGTAGTCAGTACTAGATCTGGGTCAGTCTGACCCACGAACTGATACCACAAACTGGAATTACCTGCACTTTGTGAAGAGGAAGAAACACAACCGGTCGCTAAGGGGTTGCTGGACCCAGGCACCGTGCAGTTTCACAAGCTCCCAGGAGAGGGCCTCTGTGCTTTGGAAAAGGGTCTCCAAGTTCCCTCCCTTCTCACTCCCTCCCGGAGGTACACTGAGAGTGCCTGCAAGAGGAGCCAGTCCTCAAAAAGGGAGAAGTCTGAACTGATGGGATTGGCCCTTGCATCTTTCTGAAATAGTGTCGAGGGGTGATCCCACCGGTTACCTGCCAGTGACAGTCATCATGGGACATGACCGGCAGAGCGCTCGTAAGAGCAGCAGCAACAACGCAAGTCTGACCGAAGAAAAACGCGTGAGTTTAAAAACTCTTAAAGGAGTGCAGGGGCCATCACATTTTTCAGGAATTATATCAAGGAGGGAGAGTGTCATCGGAACTCTCAAAACCACATTCAACTCTTATTTAGCACCTCAAACACAAAACAAAAACCCAACAATCCAAAGCACCAGAGTTCAAAACTAAAAGCAAAAAGGAAATGGTGGCACCTGAGACCCCTGTGAGCTGGCGGGGAGGGAGGGAGCACAGGACGCGCTAGACACACACTGGCACGTCCACACTGTGCGTCAGGTGGCAGTCGGGACGAGCATTATGTGTGCCAGACGTGTCTGCATTTCATAGGTGAGAAAACTAAGTCACCAGCCCCCCACCTGAGAGCTGGTTGGTGACCTCCCTTGCTTGTCAGCACGGACCTCTGAAAGGACCTCATCTGTGGGGGACTTCCAGAGGGCAAGGACATCACCGAGTATGTCTCTGCTTGTGGCAAGGCAAGTACTGTCATGCAGTGGGCCGGAACTCTCCTTTCTGCTGCTCAACTTTCTTATCCTGGGCCTTTTGGAACCTTAGCAAAGTCATCTGAAATTTGACGTCTCACTTTCTCCAGTTTTATTTCAAATAGAGAAAATCCAATGTTGGAGCGTAGGGAAGGCTCTTCGCCCCTTTGACCCACTGTAAACCCTGGAAAGCTACGTGCAGCCGCCATTTGCAATTCTCCTGTGGAAGCCCCGGGTCACTCCCTTCCTGGGGATGCTGGTTATAAAAGCAATCCGTTTTGTGGGTGCCGATCAAAGAGGGGTCTCTGAGGAGCGGAGGGAGGAGTCTGTAAATATGGATGTGTTCATTTATTCCAAAGCCCTGGCAGAAAACCATGAACTCATAGAAAAAGCAAAGCTGCCAGCTGGGCACACTGCCCTGATTTACTCATGTATAAATTAGTTTTAAGAGTACAACATCAGAAGGAATTGCAAAGACTCTGCCAATCACTGTTGAATTGACACAGAGCAAATGCTTCCTCTTGATGTGAGCAGCTCAGCAAACACTGAGATTTGGCTCTTGGGGACCAAGACTTCCTTCAGTTACCAAACAGACATGTGCTCTTATGTTTTCCTTCCCAAGCCCCTCTAAGGTGTGTTGATGGACTGTGGAAAAGTGACCGCAGAGCCAAGTGCAGAGAGCTTAGAGAACCATTAAGAACAGAGTCCATTAAAGTGTATCTCACTTGCCTCACAAGTGTTGGAAAGAGTAATGTTAAACTTTAAATATGTCCCCTCCACTTGTTGTGTTGGAAATTAAATCCCAAGCTCAAATGGTAATGGTATTTGGAGGTGGGGCCATGAGAGGTAATTAGGATCAGATGCAGTCACAAGGCTAGGGGCCCCCATGATGATATTAGCGACTTTGTAAGAAAAAGGTAGCAAGACCTGAGTGGCACACTTGCTCTGTCTCACCATGTGACACCCTCTACTGTGCTACCGTGGAGCAGGAAGACCCTTCAAATGTCAGGTAGAGGCAGGTGCCATGCTCTTTGGACTTCCCAGCCTCAAGGACTGTGAGCTAAATAAACTTTATACTTTAAAAATGACTTAGCTTGTGGTATTCAGTTAGATGAATGAAAATAGACTAAGAGGACTTGGAGAGTTGCCATGTTCACGAGAGGGAAACAGAGATTCTTGGCGTCATGGAACGCAGAAGGAATGGAGGTCATCACTCCAGTTGACTGGTCACCCAGAGAGAGTTTACCAGGCACCAAGAGCACTCTGTACCCGAGGGAGATGCTGTGGGGAACACGGAAACACAGGAGTGCGGTCTCCCCACTCCTGTCCCCGGTGCCTGGAAAGCCCCAGCACCTCTGCAAGGCAGTCATCACTCTGGGATGGGCACGATTTTACCCAAGTGTCTTCTGTTTCCTCTCAGGCTCTTGATCTGCCCTGCTTCTTAGAAATAGGATAGCAGATGGCAGTGGAGAGAAATGATGAAACAGGTTAAAACGAGGATCAGGAGTTTTCACCGCTGAGATGAACAATCAGGGATCCCCCTTCTGCTTATCCAGGTCTTGATAATTCATATTGATAAAGCTGTCAGCCGATCAGCTCTTATCTTGGAGCTGTATTTAATCTCCCTTTGTGACTTTAAAATAAGGGTGATGCTATTTGTCTATAAGTAACACTAGTGAGCTCTTTGAGATACTAACAAAAAGGCCCACTGAATATCAGGTAAGAAATACCTAGTGCTGGGGCTGGGGATTTAGCTCAGCGGTTAGAGTGCTTGCCTTGCAAGCACAAGGCCCTGAATTGGATCCCCGGCACCAAAAAAAAAAAAAAAAAAAGAAAGAAAGAAAGAAAGAAAGAAAGAAAATAATATATACCTAGTGCTGAAATATCTAGTGGTGCCCCCTGGTGGCAGAACTAGTCAGTGCATGGCCTGGGCGCTGGGTGTGAGCCACCTCCCAGGTGACTGTCATGGGCAGCCATAGCTGAGACCACTGCAAAGAGGAAAACAAAGTTGGATTAGTGCATGTTTTTTTCACTTACATTTTTGATTTATTGTATTTGTAATTATAGATATAGTTATCTGCTTCCTGGGAAGTTTATGGAAGCAGGAAAAAGTAGAAAAATAGTTACCCACAGTCTCATTACCAGATTTACCCAGTATTAACATTTTATTGTATTTCCTTTTCAGTTTATATTACTGTTTTTAAAACATAATTGAAATCATGCAGTATGTATAATTTTGGAAACGTAAAAAAACTGGTACAGTATAAAAATTCCCTTGCGCATTAAAGAATTTTGTAAACACAAAATGTAAACACAATTTTTAATGGTTGCGTGGAAGTGAAATATATACATGGGATACACTTTAAATGTTCTCCCTTTTAAATCGTGACTTTAATGATAATAATATTGGCTGCTAGTTGCTGAGATCCAGCTGTTTGTAGACACTGCTATTAGCACCATCCTTAAAGTCTCTAACCAGTCCTACAGCCCAGATAGTATTATTTTATCAATATTAGCAATAAAAAAGCCAGGGCTCAATAGGGGCTAATTTTCTTGGGCCTGGTGTCCTCACAGGGGACCTGCTCCCTGATTTGTGTGCTCTTTGCTAAAAATCGAGTTATGTTTGTTGACACTGTTTTGGTTTAAGTATTCCCCAAAGACTCATGTGTTGCGAGCCTAGAGGTGCTCAGATATGGGGTCTAGAGCAGTGACTGAATCATGAAGATGTTAACCTCATCGGTGGATTAATCCAGTGATGATGAGTTCCTAGCTAAGTGAGCTATTAAGAAGTGGTATGCAATTGTTGGAACAGGTCACAGGGGGAGTAACTTTGAACGGTATGTCTTGTCCCCAGCCCCTTTTTCACTCTCTGGTTCTCTGGCTATGTCCTCTCTCTGCTTCCCACTGCCATAAGGTGAGCACCTTCCCTCTATCATGCCCTTCTGTCATTATGTTCCTGCTTTGCCACTGGCCTAAAAGCAATGGAGTCAGCTGACCATGGACTAAGACCTTGGAAACCAAGAGCCAAAATAAACCCTTCCTCCTTGAGGTTGTTCATGTTAGGTATTTTGTCACAGTGATGGAGAATTGACTAACAGAGACCCAGCACTGAGCAGGAACCTGGGAGCCTAGAGTCAGGGAGGACAGAGACCTGGGTCTCCCCTCCAGGGTGTCCCCTTCAGCAGGATACCCACATGGACACTGACCACATGATTCATCCTGGAGTCCCACTGGACTTTTCCCAGTGTGTCCCTCTGTTGTGGAATGGAGACACCAGGGACTGTTTGTCCTCATCACGAAGCCCAGGCAGACTGCACAGCACAGGCCTGTGCTGCCTGCTTTGTCCTTCACAGCCCCCAGCCTGAGGGTGGCTCTGCCCAGCAAAGGACAGGGACAGCTATCTTCACCAGGGTAACTACCTGGACAACCTCATTCAGCAGGGACAAACCAGGATCAGGAAGTAGTTGTTTAAAGGCCACCAAGCAGTCAGATTAAATATTACTAAGTTTGTGCACTATATCTTGCACCTTCTGCTGATAACAGAGCTCTGGGGCCATCACTTATGACCTACTCTTAAAGACACCAACCACAGTCATGGTCACTTGACTTTCCAGCTCACTCCACATAAGAAATAGAAAACTTGGAGAAGGAATTGAGGATTGCTGCCCAAGACAAGCAGGGGGAGAGTGGAGGAGAGGACATTGAGTCTCTTCCTGACAACAGCACCAGGTGCGATGCCAGTGAGACCATCCTACCAGAGGTAAACAAGGTCTCACACCTGTTATGAGGCTCCAAGAGAGTATCAGAAATGTGGCCTGAACTTCATAACAGAGTGAATCTTGCTTCTCTTTAGAACCATTGTTAAAAATAGAATAAGGACTATTTGCACCCGTGGAGGATGCTCCCACACAGTGGTGTCTTTTTCTGGAAGGTGAGCTCAGGGCAGACCGATCCTGAGCAAGAACAGGCTTCAAGCCCCTGTCCTGCAGCCCACTGTGTACGGGACGACCTAGGCTGCTCCCCACTCCTGATTCCGAGGGCCACCAGAACAAATCACACAGACTAGAGGCTGAAAAAACTGGAATTATTCTCTTATGGTTCTGAATGCCAACAGCCCAAAGTCAAAGGCTTGGCAGGGCCAGCTTCCCCTGATGGCCCCCAGACCATCCTTTTCTGAACTCTCTCAGCTTCTTCTGGTGGTCACCCCTGACATCTGGTTTTCCTTGGTTTGTCTGCATCTCCACATGGCCTTTTCTCTCTGTGTCCAGAATTCCTTCTTCTTATAAGGATGTCAGGCATTGGAGTAGAGTCCTCCCTAGTCCACTATGCCACATCTTAACTTGATTTTCCCAATAAGGTCATGTTCTGGGGTCATGGATGCACACCCATTCTTTATCTGTCCCCTTTTTCTCCCTTCCTACCAGCACTTAGCTTTTACTTTGGTGAACCATCCACCTCTGACATTCTCCTGGCTTCTGAGATTTGTTGTGGTTCAACCAAACAGCCCCTGGGAAGAAACATTTCCTGTCCATAGATGGGGACGAGGGAGGAGGAACAGCCAGCTGCTAGGGGCAGTCAGCTTCCAAATACTGTAGAAGTCCATCCACAGCAGACAAGCTCCCAGAAACACCATCCCAGCTGCCTTCAGAATACACCAGCACACACTATTACTGCACATGATCAAGCCCACAAAACCCCGTCCTTGTTCCAGCTGGCTCAATTTGGGTTTTCTTGCAACCCAGAGTGCTTTAAGGCTCGCCTCCACAGGTGTGCTGAGAAGTTGCCCCACTGTCTCCCAAATGGGTTAAAGGGAACTTGCTTGCACTAGGAAAAGGGACCTTCAAAAGGACTTGGTTGTATGGCCAAGCCATCTGTCATTTGCCCACTTCCCTCAATGGCACAGGGCCAGTCCCAGAACCTAGGACAACTCAGACAATTGGCAGTTCCTGCCTCTGCACGGAGAGCTAAAGCAGTATTGGTAATGAATGAATTCTGTGGGACATGGAATGTGTGACCACTGGCAGGTCCACAGGAGTCTGGGACAGACCCCAAAATGAGAAGGATCTGAGAAAGGTCCGGGGTGGGCAGAGGCAGCATCCCAACTTTGGGCAAACTGCAAGAACTCATCAGTAGTGCCTGCAATGCTGATGTGTGGAAATAACACGGCAATAGATCTAGTCATCAAAACAGTAAATCATTACAGATCATTAGAGGAAACGTGCCTCTGAAAAAATAAGTGTTTGTATATTATTTTCATGAAAAAAATAGTAAACTTTTTAGTCATCTGAAAATAGTATTATTAGAACATTTTGGCACCACCCGATAAAATACTCTACGGCACCTTTATAAATATATGCATTTATTTGAAAGCAAGAAGAAACCTACTTGTGCTATTTCAAATAGATAACATACTTAACCAAGGTCTTTATTCAATACTTAATATCTATTAATTTTTCCAACTTCAAAGAAACAAGAATTATATAAATAATGCAAGTTTGCTCATACATTTGCATGAATTATTAGATGAATTTTCTTCTCAATAAATATATATATATCTGTCCCAACAAAAATCTGTACAGAAATATTCATAACAGTATTAGCCATAACAGCCAAAATGTAGAAACAATCTGAATGCTTGTCAACAGATGAATGGATAAACAAATTATGGTATAGTCACACAACGGAATATTACCTGGTTATAAAAGGGGATGAAATATTGACATGTGCTACAACATAGGTGAACTTTGAAATCAGTGTGTTACGTACAGAAGCTACTCACAAAAGACCACACGTTGTCAGATTGTATTTACATGAAAAGTACAGAATAGGCAAATCCACAGAGGCATGTCCAGGTTTATTCTGTGTTATTCTAACAGTGTATCACAGCCTGGGTAATTTATAATAAATGGAAATTCACTGACTTACAGTTCTGGAAACTGGGAAGTCCAGTGCAAAGTGCTAGCATCTGGCAAAAACCCTCTTGCTGTATTCCTAGTGTGACAGAAGACAGAAAAGCAGAGACAAAAGGAGACAGACTTGCCTTTTTGAGGGTGTTAAAGCCAGCCATAAAGGTGGAGTCTCCACGGCCCAGGTACCTCCAAAGGTCCCAGTTCCCAACACTTCCTCCACGGCGATCAAATTCTATATGAAGTTTGGTAAAAACAAGCATTCAGACCATAGTGAGACAGGAAACAGATTGACGGGGATGGGGTTGGGAGACCTTGTACGTAAGTAAAGTGTTTCCTTTGGAACAGAGTTTCATGTTCCTAAATTATAAATTAGGTAATGGTAATTGTTGTACTACCCAGGGAATACATTGAAAAACATTGAATTGTATACTTTTACTGGGCGAATTCAAGAGTATGTGGATTATAGCTCCATAATTACTACCCTCAAAGAGTTCATACTTCTTGTATTCAAGTACTTTTTCCTTGAAGCTATTTCCACGTTAAAGTCAAAGTAATAGGATCTGAGCCTGTGATTATTTAGGATTTCTTTTTCTTTTCTTTTCTTTTTTCTCTCCTACTTTCTTTCTTTCTTTCTTTCTTTCTTTCTTTCTTTCTTTCTTTCTTTCTTTCTTTCATCCTTCCTTCCTTCCTTCCTTCCTTTCTTTCTTTTCAAATTCAGATAACAAATTCTTCCATGGTTAAGTTAAAAAAGTATTTCAAGTTTCAGTAACAATCTTTCTTAAAGCCTTCCTGAGATGGGAAATCTTAAAGAACAGCTCCGTTTACTTTTTTTTCTCATAACTTCTTATCCTTATCCACAGGCACAAAAATGATGCTACTATGCTGACAACTCTTTTTAAAATTGTCCTAAATTATGAGGCATAATTTGTGACATTGTGGGAGTATGATGTTGATGAATGCGTTAATTGTGATTGTAAGCAGTTTATATTTCAAGAAGTGGGGACTCTTGCTTTTAAATTTCATGGATGCAAAGTTTGCCCTGACTTTGAGCAATTTGGACACCAATCATTAAATATAAGGGAGAAAATCATCAATATTATGTTCAAAGTCACTTTACCAGAGTGGGACAATTGCATCTTTGAATTCTTTATGGAAAACCCCACATTTTGTTGTACCCAAGTCAGAGATGAGCTGCCCAAGAGCAAAGCATAGCACGCTGAGTTCCAACTATGAAATTCCAGGGCATGGGAATAAAAGGCTTGTTTCAAAGCAACTCTCTTTAATGCATTCAACTCTCTCTAACTCCCATCAGCACACCCCAGGGCTGTTATGAGAATTGCTTAGCACAGTTGCTGGGACGTAGTAAACAGTATGCTTTAGCTGTTCCCATTGTTATTGTCATTAACTGCCCATCCAGTAGCTCCAACAAGAGTCTTAGCATGGAGCTTCGGAGCCGTAACTGCCTTGGGTTTTCTACTCACAAAGCCATTGCAGGGGGTAGAGAAATTGCCTCTGTTGCTGGCTTGTGTTCCAGGACTTCCCTGAAGGCTGGGGGAAGGGGAGAGGGATCCATTCTTCCAGCATTAGGAGGGAGACTGGGGAGGCAAATTCCCCAAGTGGAGTCAGGAATCTGTCAGTATTAGGTGGAGGACACTCTTCGGCCCAACATAAGGAAGGCCCCCTGCACATTCTGTTACAGGAACATCTGGGCAGAGGAGCCATGGAGAGGGGCAGCAGGCAGGCACCAGGCATATTTAACCCTGGAAGACCAAGTGATCTGCAATGTTAAGGTTTAAAACCTAAAATGTCCCTCCAAAATGTCGTGGACTCAGAGACAGGGCTTTCAGGAGGTGACTGGATCATGAGGGCTCTAATTTCTTCAGTGGATTATGCATTGATGCAACCCTCATTTCATGTTGTTGTTGGGAAGTGATAGAAACTTGGGATGTGGAACCTTGTTAATTACCTGTCCAGTTATTTAATACAGGATGGCCAAAAATTGCATTTTTCCATTAATTTTTATAAGATAATATAACAGGAAATACAAAAATGACAATTTTATCAAATTCGTTCAATACAAGAATCTACTGGTTGAAATGACACCTTCCCAAGCAACACACAGGATAGTAAGTACATGAACAAATGCGCAGTCTGGGTGATGCTTGGGGTAACCCTTATGTGGTCAAAGGGACTAGGTCACAGAGGCATAACTTTGGGGACTACATGCTGTCCCTGGCCCCTTCCTTTCTCCCTCCTCTTCTCTCTTTGTTTCTGGCTGCTGTGAGGTGACCAGCTTTCCCACCCCCACATCCTTCCACAGTGACGTTATTGCCTAATTACATAGCTAAAAGCAACAGAGCCAGCTGACTATGGACTGATCCTCAGAAATCATGAGCCAAAATAAAGCTTTCCTCTTCTCAAGTTACTTGTGTCAGGTGTGACACAAAAAAACTGACTGACACAGATGGCCTGCTTCTCCTTCTGCCTCCAGCTCCAGCAGGAACCCTCTGGTGGGTCCGTGTCTACTAAAGTGGGTCCTAGACCCAGCCCTGTTTCTCTTTCAGCCCACAGACACTGCAGCAGGGATACAGATGTGGCCAGTGTGGGTCATATCACCTCTCTTTAGAGCCACCCCTCCAACCATCTGCAGGGGGCTGTGCCCTTCCTCCTGAGCACATTTGCACCTCATCTTATAAGCAGTCAGTGCTTGGTGGCTGAGAATGTCCTGGGGCCCCTTGGCACCTCCTTTAGATAGTCAGTCCAGGTGCATTGTGAAGAAGGGATTAGCGAGTGCCTCTCACATGAACCCAAACACAGCTCTTATGGAAAACAAAGTTATAAATCTGTCACCCAATTACATTTCAAGAGATTTAAACATTTTTTCTGGTGTTCTTAGGCTCCCACTATGCCATTTGATCCTTAATAAATTCACCTTGTTTTGTCCTGTTCCATATAACAAATGACCTGAGACCTCCCAGTCCTTCTTCTCTTGGTAGTGTGGACAGTGGCCACCAGCAAGTCAAGTCATGTGATAATTTGTGGATGAACAACTCCAACTTCTTCTGATTTGCTTTTTACTTTAGGAAAGTAAGGTAGATCTTTAGGGGTCCTCCCAGTTGCTTCTAATAAATGGCTGTCAGCCCGTCACCTCCATAAGTAAGGAGCTGACAAGACAGTATTGTGGGATGAATGTTGTCCCTCAAAAAGAAACACTCAAGTCCTACCCCTCATACATCTGAATGTGACCTTATTTGCAAACAGGGTCTCTACAGGTGTCACCAAGTTAAAATGAGGTCATACTCCATCCGGGTGGCACTATTCCTGTCTTATATATGGGAGAGACATTTGGACACAAATACAGAACAATTGATGAGGACAGAGGTAGAGATTGGGGAGTTGGAGCCACATCCTAGGCAGGCAGAGGATAATGGAAACAGCAAGGCCGAGGGGACATGCAAGATGAAGCCCTCTGGCCTTCAGAGACTCACATCCTTCCCACACCTTGGCTTCAGATTTGAAGCCGCCCAAACTGGGAAAGAGGGCAGTTCTCTTAACCTCTGACCCACCGATCTGGGGTGATTGTTATGGCAGCCCTAGGAAAGGAATCCAGGCAGCTTTGGTATCTGTTTGTCCAACTCATCATAGTGAGAATGTGAAATACAGAGGTGTGTGCAGATTGGAAGATGAACTGAAAAAGAGTAAAAAACAAAAACAAAAACAAAAAAACCCTCCTAGATTCGTGGGATAATAAATGCTTTAAAAATACTTACTTAAAAATTAGGTGTTTATACCTCATCACAAACAATATTTAAAGAGAAAATCAGTACTCAGCAGGCACAGCAGTGTTTAGGACAAATCCCTGTTTGAGAAAACACCACGGTGTTGGATGGTGGCAAGGAGTGAGGAGCCGGGACGACGCCATGTTATGGTTTTTCAGATAAGCGTGCTATGTGGAGGATACCACTCAATTTCAAGTGAAACAGGATCTGAGTAATTGCTTAGTAACATAGAAACAAAACACTCTAGGATGATCTGAAGCATATGGATCAGCCCAAGGCAACAGACCTCTGAAAACCTGGCCCCACATGCCTCGCCTGCGTGACCTTGGACAGGCTGTGACCCCCTCAGACGCCCTTGGGCATGTCACTCCCTCAGAGCTCTGGGTTCTTCCTCTCATCAGTAAAGCTCTTTATTGCAGTTTTGCCAACCTCCCAGGATTGTTTTGATGAGAAAATGAAGTTTTTTTGTAGGGTGGAAAAAACAACACAAAAATCATACGTCACTTGTAACATTAGCATCGAGAGGAGCCACAGAACACTTGTTTACCCTAAAATAGTAAGAATAAATGAAGTGTTTAAGAAACATATCTTTATTATCTGACTCACAACATACATTTGAATGGATTGTAAAGGTGTTGGCAAGATTTAAAACCTATAGACTCTCCCAGCCTGGGTGCATCTTACATCCTCTTTCCAAATGTGCTGGCATTGAACTGTAAGTTTAAATAGAAACCAGGAATTTGGAGATCAGGGTTCATCTTCAGACTGATCATTGCTATAGCACATATGGTTAATTTTAGCCATCAGTAGGAGGATGGTTTTCTTCAACTTGGATTACCTGGCTATTTTTCAAAACTTTGAATTGCGTATGTTTTCAGAGTCGATAATTTGACATTTCAGTGGCTTAACCCAGTTCTGCAGATCCAGTTCCACAGAGGCTCAGTGAAACATTTCTCTGGTTTCTCATGGTGGGTGGGAAGGGGACCGTGGAACTCCTTCGAGTGCAACTCCCCACACACTGTGGGAGAGTCTGAGAAATCCGGGGGAACTTTGGCAGAACTGGTGGGAAGAGTTCCTTTGAAGGCAGGATTTCTAAAGAAAGCGGTTTCCTTTCTGTTCCCGCCCTGCCCTGCTTTCAGCATTAACCTTTCAGTAATCAGAAATTCTGGTGATGAACAAAATTCGTAATGACATTCAAAGGCTAGAAAAGCTTCCAATTTAAACAAAACCATCGGTGGAAATAGTATCAATGCTTTACCAAGTTTTAAAAAAACTGTTTCATGAAATTTTAGAGTCAAGAGTGCCTCAGAGAAAACACCAGGAGATCATTGTGTCTGGAGGAGAGAGACATAGGAAGTGACTACCACCTCATACAACATGAAGCCCTATTATTAGGACAGCCTTACAGACTTCTTACACAGTAGTAGATGATTTCAGGTATCTTAGGGGAATTTTTAAAGTCATACTTTCATTTGTGTGTGATAAATAATGAAGAAACAATTTTAAGTGTTTGGATGGATATGTCACTAAAGACTGTACTATAACATTTAATGTAGACATTGATCATTTTTATAATATAAAGGGACATTTCAACTGCTTCTATTCAAAGAGTATATTCTCCATTTAATTAAGTTTTAAGTAATTTTGTGATAAAACCATGATTTGCTGATACATACATTTTAAGGCGAGATACTGCATCTTGTCTGTTTTTGACACTTTATACATATTAAAAGATAGACGGGCATGTTACTTTATGTTGTAACACCAAAAACAGACAAAAAGCACATAGTCTATTTGGAATTCTTGCAGTTTGTTCTTTAATTACTACCTGATTTGTTTCCATAGTACTTATAGTTTTATATGGCCCTTAAGGGTCACATACAAGAGTGATTGAACACTGAATGATTAAATATTTTTAAATTTATTAGGTAAAGACACATTACCGAGAATGATAGAGTAAGTGAGACTGTAGCAAGTATTTTGAGAGGAATTAATGGCAATGTATCTCTTACTGTAATAAATTTTTTATTTACCCATTAACTATATTTTTGAGCACCCCTCATTGATCAAATATTTAAGATAATTTTTTTGTCAAAAATATTACAGTAGCGGGGCTGGGGATTTAGCTCAGCAGTTAGAGTGCTTGCCTTGCAAGCCCAAGGCCGTGAGTTCGATCCCCAGCCCCCCCCCAAAAAAAAATTACAGTGTAGGGGCTGGGGATTTACCTCAGTGGTTAGAGTGCTTGCCTGGCAAGCACAAGGCCCTGAGTTCAATCCTCAGCACCAAAAATATATATATATAATATATATTATATATATTATACATATTATATATATTTTATACATATTTATATATATTTTATATATATTTTATATATATTATATGTTATATATTTTATATATTTTTATATATATTATATATTTTTATATATTATATTTATATATATTTTATATATTTATATTACAGTGTATCTTCATCCACTTTATTCATCGGATCTAGTACCAGGCACACTGTGGCTCTTCCTGTCGATGAGAGGTTAATGTTTTGAATTGAATTAAGAACAGCGATATCATGCAGCATGCGATCCCTAATGCACAACTAAAGACACGCATAAAAGAAGACTTCCAGAACTGCTTCAGAAGGTGATGAGAATGAGGGAATATGTGTGCTTGAAGTGAGGGGGAGGATTTTGAGGATTAGTGGCTGAAGTCATGGAGATACATAAGACTGCAAAAGTTCCAATGTTAACTGGTGATTTTACGAAGGTGTCTCTTAAGCTCACTATTTGTTAACTGCATTGAAATGAATCAGTGATCCTTTGTACAAATTCATGCTTAATTTGAAAATAGCATTCAAGCATTCTCTTTGTTGCCTCATGGTTAAACATTCCCTTAATTTACTTAGTCTCCTACATCCTTTATTATTTCCTATATTATGCTACTTTAGCAACATCTCTTTTGAAGTATAGTGTCAAAAACTATATGATATTTTAGCAAAAGTCTGAGTAATACAGAAGAAGGAAACAACCATCACTCCACATGCTCTGTAAGTCAGTCTTTCTCAGAACATTTCTGGCTCAGGGCAGCTCTTATTCATGGCTGAACTGCATCGCTGGCTTGTCTTCAGTTTGGCTGGCTATTATTTCCAAGGTAAAGCAATATCTCTTTTCTACTCAGCTAGGAGAGCGTAATCTTGTCAATATATTTGCTTTGCTTTTTTCCTTTTAATTGACTATTTTTGTGCTTTTTCCTAAGGAGAGTTCTACTAGCTTTTTTTTTTAACTTTTTATTTTGCAAATATAACATATCAAGGTACTGTGTACCCTTTACCCAGCTTCCCTCATGGTTGTATCTTAATGGAACCATAGCACAATATTGAATCAGAAGCTAACATTGGTGCAATGTGTGTACAGCTGTGTCTGGTGTAGGGCTTGTGTATATGTGTCTAGACTTCACCACACTCAGGATACAGGATGGTTACATCATCCTGTGCTCTTCTGTCTCTACTGTAGTAGGAAACTTTCCAGTCTCTCCATCCTTAGCTCTGGCAACCAGGGATCTGCTATGCACTGCTATACTTGTTTTACTTTAGGAATGTTATATAAATAAAATGATACATAATTTTTTGAGGGTTTTTTTTTTTTAAGTCTACATAATGTCCTTGTATGTGTCTGGGATTTTTAAAACCCATTCTGACAATCTCTATCTTTTAGCTGGTGTATTTGGAGCATTTAAATTTAGTGTAACCATGGATATATTATGGTTTAAATCTGCTATTTTATTTTTTGTTTTCTATTCGTTTCCTATATTCCATTTCCCTCTTTTTTCTCTTCTCTGGCTTCCTGTGGGTAACTTAACTATTGTATGGATTTCTATATTGATTTATCTCTATGTTTAAGTGTATGTCCTTTATTTAGATTGCTTTGTGGTTGCTGTAGGTATTACATGATTCACATGAAACAGCACAGTCTACTTGGTGCAAACAGTATACGAATTTGAGTGAGTGGAGAAATTATAATTCTCTTAATCTCTTAGCTCCCTAAATGGTCTCAAATATCTGTTCCACAAACAACATCAAGTTGTAGCAAAAATTGTTTTCTGTTTGTTGGCATTTTCCAGGATTTGGTATCTTCTGCAGAAGTGTGTGCCAGGACAGCCATTAGTTTTGGAAGTAAACAGATACCTGTTTGCAATCCTGCTCTGTGCCTGCTGCTGGGAAATTCACTAACTGAGTGAAGCTTGTTGCATTCCAGCCATCTGGCTTGTGAAATGGTAACAGTGTTCCCTGTCCTACAGGGTTAGCAAGCACAACAATGCACAATGCCAGAACCTAAGTCTCCCAGGATTTGGTTGTTAGTATCAGCAACACTTATTCTTACGTTGATTTAAATTTGTCAATTTAATATTATGTGTGGGAGTAAAAGCACAAGTATTATGTTCAAATGAGCGTTCTTTATAACTTAAGAACGTTTTTATATGTGGTCCCTCCTGTACCCATGGTCCCACCCAGCCCTCTGCACCCAGGAGTGGAAGCCACGGCAGTGCTGATGGGGGTGGTGTGTGGCATCGGGCAGTGGCAGGCCCCCTGCCCTGTCTAACTCTTATCTTCTGTGTGTGTTCCAGAGCCCACTGTGCCATTGTGTGATGCACACCACTGACCAAGGTGAAAACTTTCGTCGCACATCAAGTTTTCATGTAAAATGTCACAAATGCAAAAGTGCGAACTCTTCCCGCATGTAGTAGCTCCCCACCCCCAGGCGTTCCTAGAGACATTAAAAGAACAGCAAAAGTTCTGGTCGTGATCCCAAAGCCTCAAGTTGGCCCTTCTTGTCTGTCTAGTGGACTTAGTAATTTCAGCACATGTGGACACGTACAACTGAGCACAAGCTGCAGACTTCCTGTGCAGAGGAAGAAGGGAAAGTCATTGAACTTGGCCATTATTGGCTTTGTCTGTCCCTCTGGGACTTCACTCTCAAATCTGCCTGTGTTTTCTGCCGACCAGTGACACATATCGGTCCCACCAACTCCTTTCCCATGAGAGACTATGCGTTGTAGAAGTATCAGTCTCTGTCCCCAAGTTCAGCTCCTACAGGCCTTGTGTTCAGGCATAATTCCAATGGCACGCAGCCCTCGCTCTGGGGCAGCCTGTCCTCTGCTGGTACTGGAGTTGGCTGAATGTTCCCAAGCTTGGGAAAAAAAATGAAGGTAATAGTTTGGATGTCTATCATTTTTGTAGCTTTCTCCTATAAAATTTCTCTGGCACCTATTGCTTTTTAAGCTGGGAAAGATTAAAAGTAAATGTACTATTCGATCTAGCACAAAATGTTATAAGTTCAATTATATTTAGTCAAATATATAACCAGCTCACTATGCCACGTGAACAAATTAAACAATAATAAAGGATAAAAAATTCTGTGTGCTCTTCTGTTTGCTGCTTACTCACTGTGTGGTCTTGGACAAGTTGTTTTGCTTCACACGGCTTCAGTTTTCCCACCTGTAAAGAGATAGTCAGAATTTCACCTTCAGAAGGTCGTTACATGGATTATATGAGTTACAAGATTAAAGTGTTTAGAACATTTGTAGGCAAAGAGAAAGCTCATGTAATGTTAGCCATTTTGCCATGAATGTTATTAAACAGAATCACGAAAAGCTGCACAGGTAATTCTCCAACATTCACCTTGCAACTTGCCTTCCTTCCTCTTGATTTCTGTTTCTGGATTTGGATTTGTGGGCCTTTCTGGATTTGGGCAGAAACTGTCTCATTTCTGGAAACTGGTGACCCCTATGTGTCCCTAGACACCTCTTCACTCCAGCTACTCAGGAGCAGCCTGGCTAGGATTTGGGATTTTAAATTTCCTATTATACTTGTGTTTCAGTCTATCTTCATATCTGGAAAGATTTACTGAAATTGGCCTTTTATCTAAACGCACTGTTCATAGATGCTTTAGGGTATGTCTCAATAATCTATGATAATTCTATGTTGGCAAGTTCCTTGGCGATCACAAGGCTTGTGTCTCTGCTCCCCTCTCCATTGTTAAGACTCAAAGGGCCCTGCATTGTGCAGCTTCACCTGCCCTTCCAAGAACACCTGCTGGTTCCTTCCTAAGGTCCTCTACCCTCTCTGTTGGTGGCAATTGACCATTTGATAATCTGTTCTAGTATTGCCCCAAGTATTGACTCTGAGGTCTGCAATTAGGTTGTAGTCCATCTCTTTTAAAAACGGCCAGTGTTTCATCTGAGAACTTTTGAACGACTTGCTTT
>PVJO010019324.1:0-34502 GCA_004026905.1 Hystrix cristata | reverse complement strand
CTCAAAAAACTACAACTGGAGGTTCCATTTGACCCAGCTATTCCCCTACTGGGGATCTTCCCAGAAGAATTAAAATCGTCATACCATAGGGATGTATGCACAACCATGTTCATAGCAACACAATTTGTAATAGCTAAGTCTTGGAAACAACCTAAATGCCCAACAACCAATGAATGGCTAAAGAAAATGTGGTTTTTCTACACAATGGAGTACTACACAGCCCTAAAAAAGGATAAACTAGAGTCATTCATATATAAATGGATGTTCCTTGAGAACATACTTTTAAGTGAAATAAATCAGACACTCATGAGTACACATCGAATTTTCTCTCTGATATGAGAAAGCATAACTGTAAATAAGGACAAAGAAGTGTAATAGATATTATATAAAAGGAAGATAATATACAAAGGAGAGGAGTACTAGAAAGAAAGAAGGGGAAAAGCAAAAAGGCAACAAAGGAAAGAAAAGGGAAAGGGAAAATATGGAAAATTAAGAATAAACCTGCTGTAAATAGGGAAGGAGGAACAGAGGGGAGGGGCGGGGAGGAGGGGGGAGAACCAAGATGCATCATGTACAGGTACAAAATAAATGTGATGAATGTAACCATTATATGTAAAATGTACCAATACATGTTCTTGGTTTAAAATAAAAAAAAGAGCTTTAGAAAAATTAAAATATTTAAATATTTTATTTACAACACACATCAATAGTTTTTTTCAAAAGTGTTCATTTTCAACTAATATAATGTGTAATCTGAAATTAGAATTTTTTTAGACTTTTTCTAAGATTAAATATTTTTCTAATTTTAATTAAGCTTCCAACATTTTGTCCTTTGCATTC
The DNA here is from genome assembly GCA_004026905.1 of Hystrix cristata. Lineage (NCBI taxonomy): Eukaryota > Metazoa > Chordata > Mammalia > Rodentia > Hystricidae > Hystrix > Hystrix cristata. Next base: position 33,662 of record PVJO010019324.1, on the reverse strand, counting down.
GGTGTCATACAATACTTTCAAGAATTTCTTTAAAGCTATTTTTGAATGTCACTTCCTCTGAGGTAGGTTTTCCTTTTTGTTACAAATACTTTCCTCATTGTGAGTGCCCAGTTAAGAAATGTGCAGCAGATCAGATGGGAGGTGATACTATTTTAATAAAAATGAAAAAATTCAAATTTGTTTGAATTCATTCACCTCTTAGGAAGCAAAAGAAAAATATAAAAGATTCCTTGGTGTCAAAAGAAAAATTTGAAAAAATTACCTCTGAGCTATTGGAACATATAATAGATTTTTATGAGAATAAAATAGATTGGAAACAAAAGTAATGGAAAAAATAAACAAAAAATCTTTAAAAAACTTAAAATATTTTTTCAATTAATGATGAACTGGACTAGTATAAAAATAATCATCTATTTCTATGAAAAATCCTGAAACCAAATATCTAAAAGCATAGAAAGAAAATAGATAAAAAAAATAAAAATTAGCTAAGATGATTGTGATGAGAACAAGACATTTGAGGAACCAAGAAAGAGAATCTCATGTGTAAAACAATGAAGACCATTAACCATCTATTTAATCTTTTTTAGTTGCCTGAAAATGTAATCTAGTGGAGCAGCAGGTTAAAATTAGAAGTTCAAAATTAATTAGCCTGTGAGTCAAACTCAAAGCTGATAATATAAAAAAAGTTTATTCCAAAAGTTGTTATCATCTGTGTTATACATTTAATGATTGGTCATTATCATGGCAATCATATAGTAGTACATTTAAATTATTCACAGAAATGGTTGAACTGTGGTGCTTATATGTATGACCGAATATGTTGTATAACATTGAATACAGTTACAAAATAATGGTGGTGATATGTACTTTGAATAGGACATAAACACTGCGACTATGGAAACAAAAGTGAATCATCACCTTCCTCATCTCTCTATTGTGATATATGAGCACTGACGCTCCAAAGTGACCTAAAGAGAAGAAAATTTTCAGTGCTGTGGACCCAGGCTGTCTAGCACAAATCCTCATTTTCTCTCCTGTAGTGTTGCCTCAGACTGTCTCTTCCACCTATTCTTTCCTCAATCTCTGCTACCATCACACCAATGTGAGGTCTCTTGCTTGGACTTCGAGAGCCGAATATTCATTTCATTCACCTGTTCTCTCATGAAGTCTGGCATCCCCGTGATATTCATGCTTTCAATTTGCAAATTTAGCGCATTATTTTTAGAAATGAAAATTTAAATGCTATTTATCTGCTCTACTTCCTCTTTTCCAGCAAACCAAAGGCTGTATGAAGTAGCTAAAATACATTGCGTTTGCATTCTACTGTGGAGTAAAATTACTTGAAACTGACAATTACTTAAACTGAAACTCACAGTTCCTATATGTTGGGAGTCCAGCAAAGCATGGCTGGGTTCTCAACAGGTAAAAATCAAGCCTTTGGCATGACACAAGTTTATCTAGAAACTTGACTGAGGGCAGTTCCAATCTCCTTCTGTTTGTAGGCAGAATTAATTTCTTTCTGTTGCATGACTCAGATCTCTGCATTCTTGCTGGCTGCCCTCCAAGAACAGGCTTCAGCTGCTAAAAGCTACTTGCAGGTCTTAGCCACGTGGCTTCCTTCATCATCCCACTCAGAATTCCAGTCTCTCGTGTTGGGCTCACATGTTACTTCTGTTCAGGACAGGCACAGCTTCTTTGAAAGCCTTCTCTGATTAGGTCACAGTCATTCAGAAAACCTCCCTTTCTAGAGCAGGCTGCTGCGCGTAGCATACCTAACTGCAGGAGTGATACCAACCGCAGACATGGGTCCTTGCTCATTCAGACTCAGCAGCGAGGGACAATGTAGGGTGCACACACCAGGACAAGAATCTTGGTGATCCCTTTAGAATTCTGTCTACCACCTAGGTAATTTTTCTCACCCCTCTCCTGTCAATAATCGGCACATTGGCCTACAATAATTTGGTAACACAATATCCTAAAATAGGTTCTTAGTTTTATCTGAGATCTTATATAACAATCTCCCCATTTCATTTCTCCATTTGTATTGCTATTAGCCATCTCAAATGAGGGTGACCAAAGCGGAATGCTGCATGTATTTACGCTCCTCAGGTTTTATCCAGGAGGGCAAATTAATTCTGTGATATGGCCATTTAACTGCTTCTCAAGCCAAAATTTGCCTGTTATGTCAAGTACGGCCCTTTCATCTTCATCTATTCAATCTGTGCATATAAATCCTAGCAATTTTACTTCCAAAATACATGCTAAAAATGATACTTTGTTGTTTCCTTGCCTTTATCCTAGTCCAACCCAATTGCTCTCTGGCCTGCATCTTCACTCTAGCTGCTTATTTGGACTGACGTCTTTGCTTATCTCCTTATTTTCACACAATTTCCGGCTCACATGTCACTTCCTTCTACAAAGCTGCCTCACCTGATGTCCGAGGTGAAGTTCTTCATACCCTTGTCGTTCTATATCCCATCATTTACTTAACTGTTTAAATCTTCCAAATCTCTCTGAAATCCTGTTATGTATGTGTTTACATACCATTTATTTGCACTTAAAAAGTAACAGAAAGATTGTGTCTTAGAACATTCGTACTACTCTAACAAAATGTCTGAGAATGGGTAGCTTATAAAGAATAAAATGTACTTCCCACAATTCTGGAAGCCAGGAATTCCAAGATTGAAATGTCACCCTGAGATCCGGGGATGGCCTCTGAATGCATTCCTCCCAAAACAGGAGGAAGAAGATCAGGACATTCACAAGCTGCATGGAGCCGCCCCACAAGGGAGGGACCTGCCTCTCCTAATCACCTCTCACAGGCCCTCACTTTGAACAGAACAATATTGGCAAAGCTTCAATTATAGAGGGCTCGGTTTACATCATAGCGCTAGGTATGGCACAAAGTTGGTCAACGAACAAAGTGAATGGTTACCAACAGGGTATTATTTTAATATGTTTCACAGGACTTGTGAATATTACTCCTGATAGAACCAGATTTTACAGCATTAAAATAACATACAGTTGAACAAACAAAGGGGAAAGGAAAATGCTACCTCCTGGAAATCGACCTAAAAATGAGCTCACTGGCACTAGATGCAGCCTTGCTGTACTATTTTGGTGGGATGTCATAATTCACAAACCAACCCACTTGCTTACTTAAAGGAGCATTTTGAAGTTTGATGGTCAATTTTGGGACCCATGATAAAAAAAAAAAAAAAAAAATTCCTGGAAACTTGCGCTGTGTCCTGTATAACCTAGACACAGTCTATACTATGCCACAGTGATGTTAGGGAGAAGATGTGTTTCCTATGCAAAGATGTTGGAAGCACAACAACCATTAGCTTCTGTTTTATGTACATTATTTTATGTCTAAAAGCACTATTATATTTTTCTGTTTTTTCTACAGAGACTATTGAGTCAAATAAGATGAAAGACTTGCCCAAGTTCATACAAGTAGTAATTGGCGGACCTGCTATTAGAACTCAGGAAGTTATACTTCCAAATTCACTTTTTTAAAAATCTGGTTTTTTTTAATCAGTGTATGTTTGCAGTACATACGATTTACAATCATCTTGGGGAGTGCATACAGGTACATAATACAGCATGAGGTCTTCTAAATCTCCTTCCCTTTTCTTCGCATTTCTTTTCCTTCTCCTCTGAACCCCTTTTCCCCATTTTCATTCTTATTGATACTATTAATCTTATTTTACATTTATGACATATAATGGTTACACTTAGGTTGTTGGGTTCCTGCACATGGCATACCTTCATTCTAGTCGTTTCGCCTTCCCCTCCCTCTCTCCTCTCACCCACATTCTCTCGGACCCCTTCCCATTTGCACGAGATGTATCCCCTTGCCTCCTGCTATCATCCTTTATTGTCCTATCAAATACCACACTACCTGACATATGAAAATACTAGGCGGTGACATTTCTTTTTTGGCTGGGTTAGGCCTATTAGTATAGCATTAAGCTTAATAGGGAGATATAATTAAATCAGAATTTCCTAAAATGTGTTCCATAAAACACGAATAATTCTACAAGTAGAAAATATGACAAAGTAATATGACTTTAAGAAAATCATATAATTCCTCTCTCTCTCTCACTTTCTTGCTCTTACTTTGCCTTTCTCATTGACATCCCAGAAATAAAACTGCTTTGGTAACACTGTTAAGGTTAATTCTTAGGATACTAGAAATATTTAGCAGAACTGGACTGGTGGCAGAATAAGAGAGAGCGAATGGGGCAGTTACGTTGCACTTCCATTTATTAATGACTGTCAGCATTATCTGAGGGAAGATGTTTCACTCCCCTCTTCACTGATAAGCTATTAATGTGCAAAGAAACAGATCGACTTGCGGTGTGCTCATATGCAGTAAGTTAGCAGCACTTAGGAACACAGATCTCTGTGTGGGTGTGCATATGGGCTGTGAGGAGGGAGAAACAGGGCAGCTGAGAGGAAAAAAGGAGCTTAGTTACATACATATTTAAAAGTCAAGAGGATGTGGTGCTTAATTTTTTTCTTGGATTCATTACTCCTCTAATCCTTGATTTGTTGCCTTTAATTTTGTTGATTAAAAAGTATTTTGTGGTCGGGTTATTCAGTGTTGCGGTACTACTGAACAGCAGGTAGACAGCAGCTCCAGTCTTTTTTGCGGCAATACAATTAAAAAGGTAATCATCTTTGAGAACTGGAGAGAAAAAAATAAGTACCATGAAGAGACACAGATCTGAATAACTGCCTGGCTAGCAGACGGTCACTGCACAGAGAATTCAAATAAATTCCTTTTAAAATTTGGAGAAGAGACAGATTAGAAAAGAGGCAATTTTTCTGATTGATCATTGCAGACAAAAAGACTTGACTTATGCATCTTGCAACAGAACACAATGTACAGGCTGAAAAATAAACCATAAAATACAATGCTGAAAATTTCCATATCACAGCTGCCCAGGGTGCATAACGAGAAGAGTATTAGTAGTGTCCAGATGCACATACGTCTACAGGGATGGCACTTGCCAACAGCAAAATGAACGGAATGACAATGTCAATCACATTCAATAGACTATGTTAATGTTTTTCAAACAGTTCTTTCACACTCAAAAATAGTGCTCATTAATAATGGATAGTACTGTATGAAGGAGGAGTGTTGCCTATAAAATTGATGGAATTCATTGTTCATTGCTCATCTCCTTTCAAGAATGAACTGCATTTTTGCAGGATGATTTTTCCTTTGTCTTTAAATCATGCCAAGATGATTTCAAACCTTTTAAGCTAATTGGTCCCTTTCTTTATAGAACTAAGGCTGCGTGTGTGGCACTAATGCACTGCCCATCGGTGCATCTTCCTCTTCATTTCCACCAAACCCTCTTTCAAGTCACAGCCTTTTTAAGGAAGCTCTTTGACGAGTACTGCTGAAATGTGCATAGAAGTTCTCAAAACTGGCTTGAAATCCTGATGTCAAAATCAAAATTGTGTTTTCTTGTTTTTTTAATTTTTTTTCTCCCCTTCTGCTTGGCTGTTCCAGCAGCTGTCAGTAAAGTCTGTGAATATACTGATATATTTGGAGGTTTCCACATTGTATAATCAAATAAAGAACTGAAAAATCACTTAAATTCGCAGAGGATGCCAATTCCATGGGGATTAATTTCCTAATATGCCATTTTCTTCAGGGAAGCACCTAATTATCTCTTTTTGACTAAGAAACCATTTGGAGTCAATTTTGTATAATGACCTCTATTTTTAACATTTTTAAGCAAATGCTTTTTGAAATGGCTTTGAACATAAGACCAACTGTCTATTACTGTTTTCATACTAAAAGCTACCTCGAGCAATATATAGGAAAGTATATGGACAGAAATACAAGGATGCGACCTAGAACTATAAAAAATTATATTTATAGTAAACTCAAACGGAACGCCTTTCATTTGTAAAAGTAAATTGCCAGATGTAAATGACAATTGATGCTGATATACAGCAAATAAAAAGGGGAAAACCTGTCCTTGGACATAGATCCAATCACCAGTTACTTGACACATTCTAATTTCTCCATATGTGTTACAGTTATAGGACAAATTTCCTGTCAATGGAAATTCATATGTTTCAGGAAACAAATATACATTTCAAGGAGTACTGTACAGGAATGCGTAGTAACTTCAGATTCAAATAAACAGGGACCTCAGATGTTGCAGGCAGAATGAAAACTACCCCCATAACCCAATGTTGTCAAAGTCTTAATCCCTAGAACCAATGACTAAAGGATAAAAGGAAATTAAAGTTTCAAAGAAAATTTAGGTTTTTAATCACAGGCTATTTAAACAAATATATTAGCATAATTTATCTAGGGGACCTAATGCAATGACAAGGGGCCTTAAAACAGAAGAGGGAGACAGAAGAGAAGTCAGAGTAGTGTCATGTGAGAAAGACATAGCCTGCCATTGTACCTTGAAGGTGATGACAAGGGATCATGAGTGAAGGGAATCTGCTGGCCTGTGGATGCCTGAAACTGAGTCTCCTCTTCAGCTTCCAAAAGGGAGTGTAGCTCTGCCCATATTTTAAGTTTGCAGAGTGGGAGGTGCTGTGTACCTCTGGTCTACAGAACTGTGTAATAATGTATTTGTGCTAAGTCACTAAATGTGTAGTAATTTGTTACTCCAAAAACAAGACAAGCACATCACAGGTCTGAATCATTGGATATGCCCATATTTGTATTTGCCCTTTAAAATGAAACAGACCAAAAACAACAAAAATATCTCCTTCAGACTGACATTAAAATTTCTAATTTCTTCATCACTGAACTGAGAAGAGGAAGAATAAGTATCATACATTCTGGTACAACTAAAACCTGACCTCAGGATCTTTAGATTTGGCAGATACTGAGGACCAACCCATAAATCTTTCCATATGCTCTTGGGAGTCTTCAGGATTACTACTGGTGGGTATTTCTTGTATCTATTAGGGCCCACCTGGAGGGAAAAAAACTTACAGGAGATGTATGGATTTTTATTAGGAATTGGCTTATCTAACTGTGGGAGATGATTATGCAAGACTGACGTTCATCAGGCAGGCAATCAGGAAGGAAAGATCACACAAGAAGATTGCAATCATGAGCAAGGATCAGAGTTGTTGCCCATTCTCTGTCTCGGGGATGCCTCTGTCCTCTTTTTATAGGGTAATAAATGATTAAATCAAGATTACTCATGACAATCCGAAGTAAATTAACAGGTTAGAAACATGAATTACATCTACAGAATTCTTTCATGGCAAGACCAAGATTTATGTTCAATTAAATAACCTGGAAAACGTGTGTGTGTGTGTGTGTGTGTGTGTGTGTGTATGCACACATGCCTATGAATGCCCTATAAATTGCTGTCTACATTCTTTTTCAGCCACTTGCAAGAAAATATCTTTTGAGTCCTCTCAGCTCCAACATTGGTTTATACTGCAAAGAGAATACTTAATAGAATAGATTAACTTGAAAAAGTTGAGGCCCTACAGGCCCATCACAGATAATCAAATTGAAAGTTCCTCTCTTACCGTGCAACTTCACATTTCCATAAGCTTCCAGACCCAAGAGGACAATTTTACAGTCTCTTATACTGGTTATTTTAAAAACAAACACCTTCACTTTATCCCTGACTCTAAACTTTGACTGACAACTTCTAGAATAGCAGAGATATCAAAACAAAGTTACCATAAATCTTGAGGAAAACAGTCACAAAAAATGGGGAATATATTGTGTATATTCCCAGCAAAAACAAAATAGAACATATCTGACATTTCATTTCTAGTGTGATCGTATGCCTTACCTTTCTAACTTTACCCTTCCCTTCTTCTTGCTCACAGACTTCTTGCTGCCAAACTGGTCTGGTTCCCACCTAGGGGTAAGGGCTCTGCCCATTACTACATTCTGGCTTTGCTGTCTGAAGGATTTCACAGGAGTTTATTGTTTCAGTCAGGCGTAATTAATTATCACATCCATGTTGTTCACATTGCACACCTTTATGTTACCTTATTGCTATTCCTAGAATTAATTAATACTTTAAATTGCATTATATGTTTGTTCCCTTATTTTCTGCTGTCTCGCCAGAATTACAGTCTCTCAAAAGTACAAACAATCAAAACAATATCAGTGCTGTCAGTTTATTGAATTCAGAATATACTTCGTTGTGAGGTTTAACTTGAGTATATCTGTGATGGAAAATTCTCAGACAAAAATGGCATGATTCCTAGTGTCTCAGTTATTTTATTTTGGATTAGATGCTTGTTTTCTTTTTAACTGCATAAATCTTCCATTCATTTCAGTCATGCTCATGAATAACCAGTCCAATGCTAGTTGTGAGATCTGTTTCAAAATTAATAATGATAATATTTTGAAAAATACTTGAGTGCAGAATTGCATAGTGGGAATTCTCAGTATTCTGAATAACAACTAAGAAAAGAAAACATTCAGAGAGCCTCTATTTGTTATCTGTGTGTGATTTTGAATAAAGTGAGCTTCAGATTTTCCATCTTGCAAGTGGAATTAATACTGGACACAGAGGTGTCTTTGAGGCTACCATGAGGTCGTACATGTAAGTCCTCTATGAACGCCCGCTGTTTGTCATCAATTATAATGTAGATATATTTTGCTTGTTCCTTATCTCATAGTAGCCTAATGTAATCTCATCAAGCAATAAATATTAGCCATGGCTCTCTATAAAGTATGGGTAGCAGTATCAATTTATTGCATTGTTCAACCCTCAGAATTATATCTAATTTTATTATTAATTAAAACATAATTGTGGGGCTGGGGGTTTAGAGCCCCAGTGATTAGAGTGCTTGCTTTGCAAACACAAGGCCTTAAGTTCGATTCCCAGCACCAAAAAAAAAAAAAACAAACAAACCATAATTGTATACAACAGGTACAAGGATGTGTAAATTAAAAGAAATGTTACTGACATATCTATCCAAAGAACAGAAAAATAACTAAATGTTCATTTGGCGGTGATACTTCACAACTTGTTGTGATGCCCCGTGGTTACCTCTGTAGCTATTGGATAAGTAGCAGCAAACCTGTCATTCTCAAAAGTATCTTGACTTCATTTTTACATTATATTGTTGATATGTATTATCGATCTAATTGAAATGAATAATATGCAAATAGAGAAAGGGACTACACTAAAAATGCTTGTAAAAACAAAAAGATAATAAATAATATTTTAAATAACTGCATATAAGTACATTATAGAACTTAGATGAAGTACATGTATTTACTTAAAATAACGTATTAAATTGACAGCATTATAAAATAATAGTTCTAAAATCATTAGAAAAAGTAAATATATTAAACATCTTACTACAAAGACAATGCATGGTTGATACTGTAAAATCCAAAAAATCCCAAATAATCAAATTTTACCTCAATCATCATAGACAATAAAATCCTAAACTAATTTAATAAAACAATACCATATTAGTATTAATGATAAATGAGGATAACACCAAAATTAAAAAAAAAAAAAACACAAAAAGGACAGAGAACAATCTTACTGAAGAATCCAAGGGCAAATGCTAAACAAAATATTGACAAAACAAGTATAGTTTCCTTCATTTAGAATCCCAAGAAGTTATCTAACTGAATATATAAAACACTCTGCCAAAGAGTAGGACACCATGCATTCTATTCAAGATCAAAGTGCATAATTACTGCGTAAGACTTTCTCCTTAGATAAACTCTATACTTATTAAACTCCAGATTGAGAATTTAGTTCAGATCATGCATAGATTTGCCTAATTAAACATGTCCAAAATTAATTTCTTCTTCTTTATAAAAACCATTCTCACATCCTCCTTTTCCCGCAACAACCACTTTACTAAATAAAGTGGTTCTTAGATTCATCTCTGAACTCTTGGGCCATCTTTGCTGAAGGTCTCCCAGTCAGTAAATTAGTCCTACAGTTTCTGATGTCAAGAGAGCTCATAGGATCATCCCTCTCCTTTCCAACTCTATTGATGATATCTTAATTAGACTCTTGTTCTTAATATTTTGACTAATGTAGCACACTTCAATATCCTAATACAGTACTTCCACAATTCTTTCCATTCTTTAGAGTCCTGAAGTTTCATTCATTTAATGCATGCATCTTATCGTCATTCTCTATTTAAAACACCTTTATGATTTTTATATTTCCTTCAGTATAAAACCTAATCTCAAAACATATGATGAGTTTCTGGCCCTTATCTTCTAGATATATTACCACTGGTTCTGCACACCAAACTCTAGAAATACTTAAAAATATATATTTGCTAAATCAACTCATTAACTTATCTTCTGCTTTTATAAATGCTTTTACTTATTCTTGTAATATTCTTATTTTTTCTTCTTAAATTGTTAATCTATGATTTTCCTGAGGAGTCTCATAGCAGGAATTGTCTCTTCTGGTATTTTTTTCCAACTAATTCTTTTCAGCTGTTCTCTTGACTTCTTGTTCATCTTTTGATTACTATCTTACTTGTCATATTGTAGTTATTTTTTTTTTTTTTTCATTCTTCTTCACCAGTGAGTCTACAGTCTTCGTTCATGAAGGGACCAGGACTAGGGCACACACTCGAGTTTCATTTAATGGGTGAACAAGTGAATATAAAGTAGTATAGAAAAGCATACATACTAGTATACATATGCATATTTGAAATTGTGTAATACTTCCTGTTTTGACTATATTATGATATCTTTCAGTATCCTTCTAAGTTTATATTCATAGAAATTATGTATACATTATGTGGATTTGTTGGTGGGCAAATCATTAATATGGAAATTTTTTTGTTGAATGATTTAAAGTGTATTTGGATTTTTTTCAGTTGTTTTATAGATTGTTAAAATACTTTAATATTAATTTTTGAACACTTGAAGGAAATAAAAACAGTAATCAGTAGAAGTTACACCACTTTTGGCATGTGGTATGCATTTGCAGAAGCAGAAGCCTGCCATATGCCATATGTGATATGCCACCCAACTTTGCCATCAAGTCAGTGAATGTGCTGCATCCTGGAGCCAAGCCACATGGGCAAGACATGCCTTCCACGTCAGCATTTCTATGAACATTTTTCCACTTAATTCTGTCACACATGGTATCCATAATCTGTTAGAAGGAGTTCTGCCCATTTTGTCACCTTTAACATCTGAGAGCTCTTATGATGGCGCCAAATTGATTGTTCTTCTGATTTAAATCAGATGTGAGTCATTCTGGGTGAAATTTCTAAAAGTTTCCAGTAGTCATTTTTCCATAAAAATTGATGCAAGAATGGGTAATGGCACATACAAGAAATTACTTGGATTAAGGTTAATTACATGTGTGACTTCTTTCCACTTACACATTCACTCTTTGAACAAATAAATGCTGTGCCATGTACCAGTTATGTGCTGAGGAATGAACAAAACAAAACAAAAAATCAGTAATAAAAAGATTACAAACTAATCCTCAGAAGCAAATGAAAAAGAATAAAATTTCTATGTCAGTCAATTGATTTTATCTTAAATTAATTTGAAAATGATTTTTTTCCAATTTTTGGTACTCCAATTATATTGTTTTAAAAAAATAGATAAATGTAGCTCTTCTATTGAGTTATCATTTCAATATAGCATGCCATATGTAACAATTTAGAAGTATAAAGGAAATTAGGAAGTTCTGAGTATATACAAAGCAAATAGAAACTATGGATACCTTTGGCAGAAAAGGCAGTATGATTTAATTTGCAAGTAAACAGAGAAACTTTTTAATATAATTTTTGCTTATAATACTTTTCATGGTCATGTTAAAAACTGGTAGTCTTAAAATAAATATTAAATACAGGTTTACTTAAGTAAAATATTTTCCTTTTGAAAGAGCAATACCAAAATTTATTTGGAAATTGAATTAGTGAGGAAAATAAGTGAATAATTGAACAGATATTTTCAGAATTTTAAACCAGACACATACAGATATGTGTAGAACATTAAAAGTATCCAATGTATGTGAGTGGGCTCATTTTCACAGACTGTATTGGTTAGCTTTTCTATAGCTAGGAAAAGAATACCTGACATTCACAACTTTAAAAAAGTAGAGGTTTATTTGGCTCATGGTTTCACAGAGTCAAGCCCATGGTCTGCTGGTTGGAAAGCACAAACATCACGGGAGAAGGGCTTGGCAGAAAATGATGCTCCCCTCATGGTAGTCACTTCATAGAACAACTGAGAAGCACCAGAAAGATGATAGTCTCCAAGGTCTTGCTCCCATGACCTATCCAGGTGCACTCCCAAATGTGTTTTACTAATCTACTAGGTATCCTGAATGAAGTTGAATTAACGATCATAATTAATGGTCACACAGATCTTGACATTTTCTTTCAAATCAGAATTCACTTTTGAAGGATAAGAAATGCACTTACTGCTCCATATAAATTCATTTAAGCATTCATTCAATCAAAACTTGATAGTATTTATTAAATTCCATTAGCATATTTTACCATAATAAGTAAACTAGACTAGTAACTGCAATCTAACTTGTCAGGATATTGTTTTCTATTATATAAACTTTAAAATGATTAATTTTGTACTTATCTTCCCAAGGTACAATGTACATAAAAATACCTAACAACAAAAGATGATCTATCAATAGTTATCACGTTTCATTACAACCACATAAAACCACACAATGTGGGTAAAAATTAAACAAGATGGATCTCCCTGGATTAATGTTACAATGAGAAAGGTACTGAAACCAAAATAAAATAAGAGAAAACAATAAATATTTTAGGTTTTTAAGAACATTAACTTTTTATGAGTAAAACAAATTTACTTAGTACCATTAAAAAACAAAGACGTATAAAAATGTAAACTTCTATTATAAAATATATAATATAAATGTAAAATGTATAATTACATAATGTGAATGTATAATGTAAAAATCTACAATTTTATTACAAAAATGTATAATTTATGCTTATCCCTAGTACTGCAAGTTAATTGTATACAGGACATTGCCAGCACACTAATTAATGAAGTAACAGAGAAACAACCCTAAAATTGAGACAAACACTGTCATAGTTTGGATCTGAAATGCTCCTCTCAGGCCCCGGTGGCAAAGGCTTATCCCCCAGCACGGCAGTTTTCGGAGATGAAGCTCGCGGATAATGGTTGGATCCTGAAGACTCTGACTAACTCAGCGGATTAGGCCACCGATGGGTTTGTAATCTGGACCCTTGGAAGCTGCTAACTGTTTAGGGGGAAGACCTTAGCTAAAAAGTGTAGGTACACCAGGACGTCCTCCAGTTGTGGGCTGTAATTTGTGTCCAGCCCCTTCCCAACTATCTTTGCTTCCAGGCGGCCTGTGTCTCCCATATCCTTTCTGCCATGATGTTTTGCCACGCTATGAGCCCACAGTCATGAAGCCAAGTGCGAACATGCACAGTAAACTGAAAAGTTAGCCAAAATAAACCTTTCTTCCTTCATTTTACTCCCTTTTCATGTATTTCATCACAGCAATGAATAAATGACTAATACACATATAGACCCAGAAAATACTTGTTTTTTAAATAAAAATGAAGGCATTGAAATTATTATTATTGAATAATACATATTTCTAGATGGACAACATCAGGCACATTCCGGGTAATATCCCCACGAATAACTCCAGTAGTAGAGGTGACTATGGCTTTGGGACCATTCTGTGTGTGTATCTGTCTGTCTCTGTGCATGTGTGTGTGTGTGTGTGTGTATGTGTGTGTGTGTGTGTGTGTATGTCCGTGAGTGTTTTAATGTATGAGTGGTGAGACTGATGGCAGAAATTTCATTTGGCCTTCTTATTTAATGATAATTTTGGGGAATTTTAAGCCATTTATTGCACTTATTAAATTCCATCTAAGAGTTTTCAGATCTGTGAAACATTTCCTCTATCTTATACATTCTTAACTCTGACTTTTCTATTCTCATTCATAGCACATGTGGCTACCCAAGAAATATTTTCATCTATTCTAGTCTAATTTTATATCAGACTTTTCCTGCTAGCTCATTATAAACTACCTCTGATACTATAAAGAAAAAAGAGAAATTCTTGAGAAATTCCACTGATACTAGGGAACTTGAATTATTGGAATTGTAATCATTTTCTTCCTGCTGTTCCAGAAGAAAAACTAATGAAGAATTGAAGAGGTACCTATTTTTGCACAAGTGATCAATAAGTGCAGGTTTCAGTAAAATCTGAAAGAAATGAAATTCCTTCAGCCTTAGCAGAATTACCAAGATAAGTATTTTCTCATCCACATTTTAAAATATTTTACACAGCAGATTAAATTTATTTCTTAAACTAGACAATCTTTCCCGCAGTGATAACATAGCTTTGAAGACAATACTGTAGTATTGTCTTAAGGTTGGTTGTCTTTATAGCTGTTTCCTGCTATTCTTCCCCAGTGAATCCAGACCCCTGTTTTGTAAGATAAATGCTTTACACATTATTAAGAATAATCCTTTTCAAATTTGTTACACACAGTTGTTCACAGCAAAAAATATCTAAAGTCAAAACTTCTTTGAAAGAGGCAGTAGGGGCTGGGGATTTAGCTCAGTGATTAGAGTGCTTGCCTTGCAAGCACAAGGCCCTGAGTTTGATCCCTGGCACCACAAAAAAAGAAAAAAAAGAAAGAGACAGTAAATGGGTTTGGGTTTGGAAGACAGAAAAGGGCATCTGAACTCTTTAGTGAACTTCATTTTCACCGTTAAACTCAAATGAGAATCTACTTATGGTACTATGCTCCCGTGTTCACTACAAATTATCTTCCATGATTTTATTTTTTAAATATATATTTTATATAAGTTTGAATGTCAAGCAGAATCATCTCTGCTGAGGATGATTAGTCAGAAGCAAACATCCTGGTCTTTTCTATACTTTTCACTCAACTACCAATAACAACCAAACAAACAGACAAATAAATAAATGGGATATTATGTGTTATCAGTCATCTCTAAATTTTGATTAGTCCTTTAAAACTCTTTAGCCTCTAATTCTCTTTTGCTGATAGAAGGATATTAAGTTAGTCATGATTTGTTTATTTTCAAACTAAACCTGCAAAATAAATCATAAAAAACAGACAGGACTAAAAGGCATGCACGAAAGTTTGAAAACCAAAAAATCGTTATCCTCAACTTGTCTCATATATTGTTTTGAAGATTTATATTCTCCACAACTAAAGAAAGACGTCTGTTTTAGATTTGACAGAGAAATCCCAGGTATAATTTATAATTCAAAATAATTTGTTTGTGGATCAGGAGTTCAGTTTAAGAAAGAAAATGGAATTTCTAGATGTAAATAAATGAATAATATGTCTGAAAATATATTTTATAACTCTTTCAAGTATTATTTCCTGTTTCGATTGTATGTCAGCATTTAGAATTTGATTATCTTCTCACAGTTCTTATTCCTCAACATAAATATGCAAGAACTAAATTGCAACAGAGCTAACTATCCTGATTCTAACATAATTTAAGGGAATATATCACTGATTTTTATGTAATTTACCACACCATGCTGCCAGGTTGATCAGTGGTATATTATTAGATCCAGCAAGAATTCTTTTAATGTATTATATTTAGAGTTGCCTTTTTGTTAAGGAATTAGTATCTACCCCCTAAGGAAAACATAATTAAGTTTTTTTTTTTTTTCTTGAGGAAAAATATACATGGAAGGACTACTTTCATTGGCATGTAATTAGATTGAATTGAAGGTTAAAAATCGTGGGAGAGTTACTTTCTGACAGGTTTATAATTTCATCTCACAAAATAAAACTGACTTGAAAATAGTTTTAACTATCGTAAATGTGATTTTTATAGTGCTTTAATACAGAATTTTAAGACTAAAATTAATATTTCACTTTACACAAACAAAACTATAAATAAATCAGTGGGAACAACTCAAATATATTTTAGACCTTAAGAAGCAATTTAGCTAGAGTGACATGAGTGACCATGGTGCCAAAATTCCTCCTGAAAATTCTTTCCACCATAAAAGCAACAGTACCAATAGTAAAAATGATCAGAATCAATGTTTTAGACTTCAGGATTTTAATCAGGGAATATCACCAATCCTGAGAAACTTATATAAGCCAAAGAAAGCTTAATCACATTTTTAAACTAAACTACAGCACTTCAACATGACCTATTCCACTGGTCTCTTGTCTAGCTTTTCAGTAGCTTTGAAAAATCAGTAACCACAACTATAATGAGAATTAGCAATTTGGCTGAAATGAGAGAAAAATTAATGGGATTGGAGCACCTTCAAAATGCCATTCCCTGAAAACTGTCATTATTTGACACAGCTGGTGGTTCCAGGAAGACCACATTCAAATGCCGTGCCTCAACAGGCACATGGGAGATCTGGGTAGAGAGCGGGTGATTTCTTAGTTCCAGGTATGTAAATAAATCTCTGTCTAATCGTCAGTTGGTTATTCAGCTAACTAAGATTTTGGTAGCTACAGAAAACAAATAATTCGTTCACATTTTTTTCAGAAAATTCACTAAACAAGCAAACAATGATAAACCAAAGAAAGAATAAGGAGAAAATGATCATAAGCGTTGCCATAGTTTATTACTTACTGTGTCCTACTTTTCACACAAGTGTATGGGCGGCAAAGGAAAAAAAGTGTGCTTCGACAGGGAAAAAAATCAACAGATATCTCTGAGGAAGTGTGGATGCTGGGTTACTATATACAATTTCAAAGAAATAAAGGAAAGCATGAGATTGATAACTCATAAACATGTAATATAACAGACATAGAACCAAATATCAAACACAGAGGAGAATGGTGTGATAAGTGAAATCAGAAATTCACAGGAGGATCTGAAGAGAAGATTTGAGTGATTAGAATAAAAAAGCAACAAACTTGAAGATAGGTCAGTTGAGAATTTGTAATCCAAAGAAAAGTAGAAAACAAAATGAAACAAGAATGAAGAAAATAATTCAGTGCAATCTCAGAGAGTCTTTGGGATACCATAAAAAGCATTTCAAAAACAGATAATAAAACTTCCAGAAGCAGAGACAATAAAGGGGGAAAATAAAAGTGTTCAAAAAAACAGTAGCTGAAAATCCTGAAATTTATAAAATATGCAACACAGTTCATAATACCTAAATGTTGGAAATGGGCTATATGGTCCATCAACAGATGAATGGATTTTAAAAATGTGATATTTATACACAGTGGAGTACTACTCTGCCATAAAAAGGATAAATGAGTCATTTATAGAAAAATGGATGCACCTTGAAACCATAATGTTAAGTATATTAGTTACATTTCTAGAGTCAATGGTTTGCAAGAGAGCGGATCTAATACAGGAAATTTACAAGTTACAATATTCACACACAAGCCAAATGAAGGAAGAGTGCTGAATGTTCATCTATGCCCTGGAGACCCAAAAGATCCAATCAAGGGCTGGGAGCCCACAGCACTGTCCCATGTACATCCGTCTGCACTAAATGGCTGAAGAAATCTTTACAGGAACCAGGATATGATACTCACAGCTGAGATGAAGACCAGAGCTCCCCTCAAGTGAACAGCCGCCATCCTCAATGACAGCAAGGCCTCAAACTCCTTCTGCGATGAGAACAGCTGAGTCCCCTTTGGGAGAACCAGGCACAACAGAGCTTCTCCTGGGAAACAGCCGGCCCCCATCTTCTGCTCCTGTTCTCCTTTATATTGTGTCAGCAACAATCCTCAGGTGGATCTTCTATGCCCAGAACCACATCAACAGTCCAGCTGGGTGTTCCTGCTCAAGTTGACCATATCACTCCACAACATGAAGTAACTCAGACACACAAGTCTTAAATATCAAACATTTTCTCTTACATGAAAAACTAATATAATAGGAAGTAACAGGATAAAAGAGAGAAAAAAAAAAGGTATTTTAATCCAGTGTGGACCATATATCTAAAAGTGTATCTTGACTTAGTATAATTGTCTTATATGTTTTATATGTTCTTTGGCTGATTAGTCTGGTTTTCAATCTATTTGTATGATAATTAACTCCCTAAGGTCTTATAAATAAATGCATCTGACGATGGAAAAATAAAAGGGGGTGGAGGGGAAGGGTAAAATAAGGGAATTAAATGTGTTATGTTCATGTATCAATTCTCTACAGTGAATGTAATCATTATGTACTAATAAAAGTCATAAAAATAATAAAATGTATTTAAAAAGGCTCACAGCTACGTACATCAGAAATGAATGCATGGAAGGGGAGAGAGTCAGACAGCAGGAGAAGAAAAGCAGCTATTTAGCAAGAGGGCTATTCAATGAGGTAGTTTCTTTCTCTTCAAATTCCATGGGGGCCAGAAGGGAGTGGGAGGACATTTGCAAAATGTTAAAGAAAAATGATGGTTCTCAGAGAAGTCTACAGTCAGCAAACTATCTGTCAGATAGAATGAAGGAGGGATCAAACATCCACACATAATCAAAGCAAAGAAATCTATTGCTAGCGGGAGTGATTTACAAAAAAGTACTGAAGAGATTCTTTTTGCAAAAATGGAGTGATGACAGTGAGTAATTTAAGTTCATAAGAAAAAATAAAGAAAACTGGAAAAGGTAAAAATGAGAGATGCTATAAATATGATTTTGTTGTACTTTTTTTTTCTCCTGCTTCTAGAACTTCTATGAGCAATGATTATAAATCTTCATTCATTAGGACAAAGGACATCATATTTTGTGAGAAAATAGTTATTACAGGTGAGCAAAAGGTGGAGCTACAGAAAAATAAAATGTGAGGATATTATTAGAATTAGGATATGATGACTGTGGCCTATTAAAAGGTAAGACATAGAAATCTATTTTACTTAAAATTTAAATTTTTTATATATTATGCAATTTTATAGTATGAGGGGAGGTTTTGATATAAGTTGTCAGCGTGGAATAACTAAATCAAACCAACAAATCACCTCACATACTTCTTTTTGTGGTTAAAACCTTTAAAATATATTTTAAAAAGCATTTTCAAATATACAATGTGTTATAATGAGAGTCAACATTCTATGCAATAGACCACTAAAGTGTATATTTCCTAAATGAACTTTTTCACACTCTGATCAACATCTCTTATTAACTATTCACCCCGCCTCCCCCCAGCCTTAGGCACCCTCCTTTCTCCTCTGTTCATGATTTCAAATTTTTCAGATTCCACACACAAGATCATGACGCGAGAAGAAATCTCGTGGTATTTGTCTTTCTTTGCCAGAATTATTTTTCTTAGCATGTTTCCAAGGTTCATCTACATGGTTATAAATAATAAAACTCCATCTCTCTTTAAGATTGATTGTATTTTATTTTGTGCATATAACACATTTTCCTTATTCATCCATCCCATGGTGGGTATCAAAGTTGTGTCCATATCCCACCTACTCTGAATAAAGTTGCAGTGAACATTGGAGTGTAGAGAGCTCATTGGCTAGTGATTCACTTCTTTCAGATGTACACACAGAAGTAGGACTAATGAATTGTATGTTCATTTTATTTTTAGTTTTACGAGAAATCTCCAAGTTGTTTTCCTTAATTCCTGTGTTAATTTACACTCCCAACAACAATACACAAGCATTTCCTTTTCTCCCCTCCCTTGCAATATACACACTCTTTTTTCCTTTGCTACTAGTGTGAGGTGATATCTCATTATGAATTTACTTTGTATTTTCCAGATGATTATTACTGAGAAGCACTTTTTCCCGTATCTGTTGAACATTGAAATGTCTTCTTTTCAGGCATGTCTGGTCAGGTCCTTTGCCCGTTTTAAAAAATTGGATCTCTTATTTTCTTTCCATTGAGTACAATTCTTTATATATTTTGGATATTAACCACTCATCCAATTTATAGTTTCAAATACTTTTTTCTAATCTATGGGTTGTCTCTTCACACTATTCTTTCCTTTGTTTTGAAGAAGACTTTTAGTTTGATGTGATTTTATTTGTTCATTTTTTCACTTATTGTTCATGACTTGGGTCAATTCCAGTAAATCTTCAGACAGGTTAAGATTGTAAAATATTTTCCCTATACTTTATATTAATGATTTATGATTTTGTGTCTTAATTGTTTAATCCTTTTGCGCTGATTTTTGTACATGGCATAAGATAAAGTTTTATTCTTCTGCATATGCCTATCTAGTTTTCTCAGTTTTTAGTAAATGATAATAAATACATTTTTATTTTCCAATACTTGGGATTGAGCCTAAAACCTTTTCACTGAGGTATATCTTCTGCTCTTTCTGTTTGTATTTGTTTATTTATTATTTTGAGACTAACCTTTACCAAGTTACCAAGTTGCATAGGCTGGTCTCAAATTTGTGATCCTCCTGCCTTAGCTACCCATAGTCCTAGGATTACAGTTATGAGTCCCCAGGCCTGATTAGTAAATACCATTTACTAATCCTATATTTCTCCATGTTATGTTCATGGAAAATTTGTCAAAAATCAGTGGACCACAAAGGCATAGGTTTATTTGGGAGCTCTCTATCTTACTCGACAAAAGAATAAATTATTTTCATCATATCGAGAATCCAAATTTTCCTCCCTTTTTCTTTATTTAGATGTGTTTTTGCAAGCTTCCTACTTCCTTTTCAGAAAATAAGATATGGGCTACTGTAAATATGTTTAAGAGCACAGTTTTGTTCTCTTCTTTCCATGTTTTACTATAACTGTGAGAGAAAAGAAGTTGGTGTATGCTTATGTTTAGTATGCTTACGTTTAGAATTGTCAGTGTATGCTTATTGCTAGTGTATGTTTGTCTCGTATCTTCTGTACAGTAGAAAGCACATGTTTTTCAAGAGCTATGATATCTTTTAAATTATAAGCCACATAAAATGGCTTTTCTCTTCTTCCTAAAGTCCACTAACGCTAAAAGTTAACCATCCATATGTATATTTCTACACTTCTCCCCCTGTTCCAATTATATTGCTAATGGAATCACACACAAAAAATATTTTTTATCTGTGATGACAGGTCACTCCTTCTACTTTACCTCCTCTAAATTCAGAGAATACTCTTGGGGGTCTTTTTTATCCCTAGTGAACTTATTACTAAATTACATTCAATAATTGTTCAAATCATAACTGATTCATTTATTGCCCGCTTAAAAGCACAAATCTTTATATATATTAAGTTTAATATTGTTCTTTACTAAAAGTTACCATCATAGAGCGGCCACTTTGATTTTTTGTATATGAAACAATACTATTTTCCCAGTTCCTCTTTGCACATACACACATATACCAGATTTAAAATTATAAACTTCAGTTTTACCTGCATTAGGAGAGCTAAATTGAGATCAGGTTTATCATTTGAAATAAAATTTACTGGTAACATATTTTTGCCAGGGGACATAGGTGAGAGCTGATTGACTTTGGCAGGGAGTCTGTTCCCATGAACTGCATAAGGTAATTTGACCATCCCGAGGAGGCTTGACTTTGGCTTTGTTAGCTATCAATGTGGTAGGAAGTTGATAAATAATTTCTTGAATACTAAGTGAGTGAAAATGTTTATCAAAATAAATGGTGGTTCTGTACATATTGTTAAGTAGTGAAAATAAAAATTTGTGTTTCTGTGTGTACACCTTTCTCAAAACAGAGAGGGTGGGGAAGGAGGGGAAGAGAATGGAAGGAAGAGAAAATAAATTAAAAAGGAATAAATCTGTGTTATGTACCTGTACCAACTCTACACAAAGAATGTAAATATTATGTACAGCAAACATGTACTAATACAAAAATAAAAATAAATGAATCATGCATTTTAAATAGAACATTCTGATTCATTGCATAGGATAAAGCAGTCATATCTGGAAACATTAATTCCTATTCAACAAACTTGTAATCATGAATGTATTCACTGCCAATTCAGAAAATAATGATTGGTTTCAGTATACCTCATATTGATTTGAATTAATGTTAGTTTCTCAGAAAATTCTGGTTTAACAAAATATCTAAGCAATACTTCTCTAATATTTAACTATATTTGAGTCAGGAATAGTTCAATGCAAAGATTGTAATTTAAAAAAAATTGGGGTACAAAGAGATTATTTGATAGATTACTTTCTACTTAACTTTCTTTTTTCCTTCCTTCCTCAGAAATGAACGCATTACTTGAATTCTATCAACTATAACCAGTGCAAGGGATTGAAAAAAAAAAATGTGTCACTGCAAGCTGTGTAGTATTTTAAGTAATTTACCCATATTTATATAAAAGTATATCTATGTTTAAATTCACCTATTTTCTGAGTTATCTCAGTCTCCTGTTGAGTGATAGTTCTTAGAGATTAAATTCAATTACTATATCATAAATTCAAATTATAATATTTTACTCTTGATATTTAAAGAATAAATGTTTTGTGGATCAATAATAGTTTTATAGATAACTTTTACAGAACAATAATTATATGTCAGTTTTCACTCACCTTTAGAAGAACATTTTGTTTTTTACTTTTGAATATTCTCCTTCCTCTCTCACTATCACACTGTGCTTCTTTCCCCCGTGGCTTTATGTGACAGCCCTGAGATGTTTTTTGGGGAACTACTCATTATCCATTCTTCTAAAAAATATTTTATGAAGGCTTTTAATTTTAGAACACTTTTAGTTTATAGAACAGTTAATAAGATAGCACAGAGAGGGCCCACATCTCTTTTCCTGTATTATTAGAATCCTACATTAGTATGGTACAGTGGTAACATGAATGAGCCAATACCAACACATTGTTATTAACTATAGTCCGTATTTTTTTTATTATTCATATTTTATGCCATTCAAGTAGGATGGTGCCCACCCAGATCATTGGATGCGGACATATAACTCAGGCCAAGCTAAATCGAACATTTTCCTTCTCTGGGTGCTATGATTGATTTGAGAATGGCGTGTACACATATAGGCCCTTGAGGCCGGGAAGGGTAGTGCTGTGACTTGTGTGTAAGCAGTGGGGCAAAAGACAGGCTAGCTCGTTTTCGTGAACTCACTACCAGAGAACAGCTAAAACTGTTGGAAAAATGATCTGAACTGTTGGAAAGAACATCTGGTTCAAGGCAGTAGAAGTTACCAGTATAGCAAGAAAACTCCAGAATATAAGTGTGATATTGAGCGGGACTTTCCTCTCAGATTCTTATCAAGTGCCAACAGGGAATTAAAACTGTCATGATGGTCCATGTCTGTAATCCCAGAACTCTGGGAGGCTGAGTAAGAAGATGTATTCAGTTCAAAGGTCCTGGGTTCAAATACTAGTATCGTAAAAACAACAACAACAACAACAGCAAAAAACAGAACAACAACCAAAAAAAATTTAAAAATTTAATGAGAAGCTGAGACTCAAGTAAAAAGATGCGGTGAGTGGCTGAGAGGATGTGCAGCTATCATCTGTGTCATGGGTCTGTGGCTCAAAGTAGAAAGGTTTCTGATACGATCCTCAGGCTTTCATTTAAGGAAGTAAAGATCTAAGCCCTAGGAGTATGGTCAAACTATAAGCAGAATAATACAAGAAATAAACAGGCTTTAAATGAACTCAGTCTCCGGTAAGTCAAGGCCGCGATCCTGAAGGCTGCTGACCACTGTGCCCCCACCCCACAGGGATGTTTGGGTTTATGGACATACTCTTGTTTGTGAAGCCTTGAGGAAATAGCTTTGTCATTTAGTGTGTAGAGGGGAAGGATGCTGCTAAGTGTCTTACAAGACACAGGACAACTTTCCACAACAAATAATAGTCCAGACTAAAATATCTAAAACATTGTTGTAGAGAAATTCTAGTTTAATGTGATTTGTGCTGAATTAACTGATATGTGGGATTAAAACTTAGGGAAATAAAAAACAAACTTAGGGAAATATAATATCATGTATTCTTTCAAACTGTCTCTATGCATTTCATACTAAATTTCCTTATATGGCCAAAAACCCAATCCAAGCAGTTGCAATGAAAATCAGCAAGAAATAACTGAATATGAAATGGAAGCAATAAATAAAAATCCAAAATTTTTCAGAGATTGGAATATTGAGGTCTTTATTCTAAAGGAAGTATTTCTAGAGTTTCAAAGAAAAAATAGAAAATGTTGACAGAAATTTTGAAATTATATAAAATAAATAGATTCACAACAAAAAGTTATACAACTTTGAAGTTATGTTTGACACACTAAAAATATCAGGAAGGACACAGGAGTTTTGAGCAACCTAACTGCCTAAATGTAGGACTTAATATATAAAGAACAGTGAACAGAACAGCCATAGAACACAATTTGGTTTCAACTGTTGAATATATAAATTTGGTGAATTTATAAGGAAAGAGCCAGATGCTTTTCTGAAAAGCAAGTAATCTTCAAGAAAAGTTCAGGTATTGATGAGATGCAGAGCAAGTTCTCTGATCACAATAAGGTTGGAATCAATAACAAAAAGATTATAAAGTTTCCTGCATTTGAACATTAAGAAATACTCATAAATAATACTATAAGTAATATAGTATGTATTATTTAGTCTAACATTTGACATACACTGTTAGACATTTTATGTTTGTTATTGTTAGAGCATACAACTCTGTACTTTGCATTCCAAAGTTAAACAAATGACATATTTTGTAGATATACCTTAATGTTGCCTTATTTTCTACACTTTTGAGCACAAGTTTCTATTATTTCCATCCATTCTTGGAATGTTTCCTAGTTTGTATAGCAAAATGTTTGTAACCTCACTGAATTATAACTTTTCAACAATGCAATCTGATGTGGTGTTTTTATTCTGTACCAACTTAATTGACTTTTCAAATGTACTAATTTTTTAAATTTAGGGATAGCTCAGTACAGAAAAGGAAAGTGTAAACGAGTGCACATTTTGTCTATGTCTATATCCATATCTACATCTATTTATATCCATGTTTGTGTAAAAAGGGAACAGACCATGTAACCACCATTCCAGACAAGAACTAGAATGCAGTCAACATCTGACATTTTCCCTTAACAGTCAAAGAAACAAAGTGAAAACTAGAAAGTTTTAAAGAAACTCCAAATCAAAATTTCTGAGACGAATTTAGATTGAAGGACAAGAGAAATCGGGACATAGGCTGGATACTCGTCCTGTATCATAGACTGGGTCATTGATAAAGACAGACACATGTTCTCTTTCTTCTGGGGGCTAGAAAGTCAAAGATCAAGGCAGGACCATCAGATGAAAGGTTTTTTATTGTATTCTCACACAATGAAGCCAGAAGGGTCAAAGCGGAACTCCGTGTTCTCACAGGGCAGCAGAGTGGAAGAGGGGATTCCCATGCACACCAGCCCTTTTTATGGTGGGATTAATTGAATCAGACTTTCACTTTTATGATCCGAACACTTCCCCAAAAATGTAACTTCCAGAAACCGTTGCATTGAGGATTATGTTTCCCACATATGAATTCTGGAGGAGGCAAAATGTTTACACTATCATATCATCCAGAATTCCAAGTGGGTTAATAACATGATATTTTAGGAAGGATAAACAGGCAGCTGTGCAGTACAAGCTCTAGAGTGAATAAAATGAACCCAGTAAGTACAGATACAAGTTTCTTGCAGTAATTCAAAGGTAGGACTTTTACATACCGATAAGAGGACTAAGTGTAGAAATGTAAGATACAAAGAGGAAGATATACAGTAAAGAATAATCGGCTATAATGTGAGAGGGACAGGCTGAAGATGAAGAAGGACGAAGCAAGGGTAACATCCCAATGTACTCCAGAGCAGCAGGGACATTCTAAAGAAATGAGGAAGAAGAAACTTAGGTCTAGTGAGAAGGAAATTGATCACTTTGACCTCAATTTATTGACAATGGAGTTTTATTTTCATCATTAGTAGAAGATAAAAACAAATATTTGGATCAAATGTATTCAGTAATAGATCAGCATCTTGTAGCAAACTGTTAGGAAAATGTTTTTAAATTTTTAAGATGATATTTGTTCTTTCTGCTCAAAGAATGAAATCTGCAGTTATACACTGACCGTGTTTAGATCATCTGTTTCAGCCCGGTTGAATGTAACACGTGTAGTTCTCACAGGTGTTAGAAATGTTTAACCAAATTGTATGACAATTGATAGAGGCAATACTTAAACTGAAATCAGATTCACGAGTACCGCATGTGTGCCAGGGTGTCTGTGAGATGGACTGCAGCCCTAAGGAGGTAGGAGTAGCAGTTTTCATAGAGGAGTTGAAAGATATTCAGGACCCAAGAATGAATCAAGGAGGCATGTCCCAGTGTGATCTCCCTTCAGTCATCATTTGAACCTGGGAAGCGATGGTGTCATCCCTCCAGATGTGCGCATCTGGGGACGCCTGCCACTGTGATGAGAAAAGGCATCTGAATAGTTTCATGCCTGTTAGGTGCATGGTTTTTTCTGCCTGAGATCAAAGAATAGGGTTGTTACTTCTGAAAGCAAAGTCGATTGTTCCGTGGATTGAATTTATTTCATGAGTGCTTAGGTTTCCTTTCTCTACTTCTCATGAGGCTTCTGTTTGTCATAAACATTGATTTTATTATTTGGATACCTTTCTCCTTTTTCTGTTAGACATTTATAAATTACCAGAGTTTTAGGGTAAAAGCTCTAGCTCCTCATGGGGTGATCTGTTCTGAGATACTCTGGAATCCAAGGCAACTACAGGTTTAGGGGGATGAGGAGAGACTTCTAGGCTCTGTTTAGGAGGCGGAACAGGATTTTGCCAAAACTGGCTATTAAATGATATTGGCAATTAAAACTGGAAAATACTTTAGTTATTTTGTGTCCTCCATCTTGAAAAAGAAGGAGAAACACTAAATAAATCAGGGTCAATAAATCTTATATTTCTGTTTTTAGATAACTGCTATTTAACACATCTATAGGCAGAACCCAACAAGACTCTGACCCAAAGTTTTAAGGTAATGAAGAAGACAGACATAAATGGAGGCAGCGATGTCTAGCTTTGTAGACTTCAGTGATCCCTTGGTCATCAGCAGGCCCAGCCTCTAAAGCCCCATTATAAGAATACCTAGTTATAAATCTAATTCCAGTTTTTAAATTCTGCAGTCTCCTCTTTTGGCACCCATGAGTGTGCAAAGACTGTGTTCAAAGTGTGACTCAGATTCATGGGACAAAGAAACTTGTGTCTTCAATTCACAGTCTTATAAAGCTGATACATTTTTCATGAAATGAGAAATTAGCTTTATATAAATTAAATTTAAGTAGCACAGTATTCAAAAATATTGATAAAGGTGATAACAAATTAATAGTCTTTTTTTAAATGCCTCTAAATTACTTTGAGTATCTCACAATAATTTTTATTTCCATGACATTGTATAAAACAAATCTTCTAATGATGTATTTATGCTATTAATATGCAACTGATGTAAAAAATCTATTATCTTTATTTAGAGATAAGAGGGGAAGATACCAATCCAAGTGGGAGTGATCACAAAGTTCAAATTAATATTTATAAATTAATTTAGCTCATGAGTTTTTACTATGTACTTTTTAAAGACTCAATTTATTTCAAACAGATACTAGAGAGCGATGCTCTATCCTTTCCCCTGTCGGAGAGTATTTCATATAAACAGTTATGTGGAACACATGTTCGGAATCACCAAGGTCCCTGCGTGTAGAGGTGAGGTGCTGCTACTGCAAGAACTCTAGCAGGCTTGTCACTGGGGTGGTGTCACAGTTTTCCCAGCTGTAAATTTCTTCTTGTACGTGTTGCAAACATGTCTGACACTAACTATGTTACAGCTCAGCATTCATTTCCCCTGATATATTGACACTCGAGTGAGACATGCTAGCCTGGGACAAAGAGATTTGGTGTTCTCACGATGAATCACTCCATACCAGCTACTGATAAGCACTGCCACAAATCATGGGGAACTGGCAAGGGCCTCTGCCCTAATTTGTTTTTTAAATTTTCATTCAGGCAGTGTAACTTCATTACATCCCTGCAAGCTAGACCCCAGGCGTTGTGTGCAGATTTATAGCCAGTGAGTCATTTCGGGCGGTGGGGAAGGCCCTTCACTTGCCCAGTGTCTTTGCTTTTTTCTCTTGGTTGGAGAAGTAGATTTTATATACTATAACTTTTTTTTTTTATTTTTAGGAGGACACAAAGATCGTTTTTTTCTCTGTGTGAATGGTCAAGGAATTTATTGAATGTACAGGAAGCAAGTAGTATTCATTATACTCTCTGATAATAGTTGCAGAGAAAATCACCATATAGAAAATCTCTTTAATAACGTCAACATTCTTCTTTAAATACAACTTTCTTTTTCTTGTTAAAAATGAAAAAAAATTCAGCAGATGGACTCCAGGTGAGGTTATACATCCTGACATAGGGCTGGAAGCTCGAGAGCAAAAGAGTGTGTCATGGCAAACACCTTCAGCCATGTTGTTGACAAACTGAATCTTGTCAAGAATTAGACAGGTTTCTCTCCACCAAACTGCCTCTCTTGCTTGAGCCACAGTGTTAAACTTGGCAGACCAACTTTACACTGACAGAAACTTCCCTGCATAGTTACTATTGCTTGGAGAGTAAACAACACAACTGAACTCTTAAGGAACTTTGACACTCATAAACAGTTTTAGAAAGCTTCAATTTGGCAAAATGAAAACAACTCAACTGAAAAGATTTTTAGCAAGAGTGTATAGGAAAGAGAACCTGTTTCCTAGAAAAAGAGCCTTTATTTCTCAGGCAATCATTTAAAATACTACATGACTTATTGGTTAGAGATATTTAAACACCATCCCTGTTTCTTTTCTGTTGACTTTGTCTTAGCAGGAAAGATTATCTAAATTTCTATTATGAATGACCTGTTTCTGCCTTAATGTCATGACACCTGATGGAAATTTTATAGAATATTATATTCTTTTAGTTTTAAATTTTGAAATGTTCATTACATTTAATATCAAATAAAAATAGAGTAGATTTAGAGATAAGGTAAAGATATGCCTAACCAACAATACGTAAAATGAAATACATTTTTAAACAAAAACTTCATTTAAAAACTTTGTTAAAAGCTTTTGTAATATTCAAATATATGTTTCGAAACCATTCAGAACTGAATCTAGGACAATAGGTGTATTTTATTGTCATGTATGTTTCTCAATTCCTTGAAGAAAATACTTTCTTTATTTTGAAACTGGACTTTATTTTCCACCCAGAAATGTGAATCTCAGTACAATGCAGAATATATTTATTATAACTTTGTTAAATAGTTTGCTCATGTATCTTTCAAAGACTTCTCAGTAATATCACTAATAAGTGCTCAATTCTCTGTTTCCAGCTCAGCAACTCCAAGTGACATCAGTAGAAATGCTGATTGCAGCTGTGTGGGCAGCATCAGCCCTGCAGGCTTCTGGCCCGTGAGGTGCCCAGGAGTGATGAACTTTGACTGCCTTTATGATTTTATTTTTGTTTTGATGCAATAAATCAAAACTATGTCAGTTTCAGATATTGTTGGCAACATGTTCTTACAGACCCAGGAGTGAGAGGCTTTGTGATATCTCTATCCAACACATACTGAACAAACAGAAATATTAAAACAGAAAACAAAGTAGAATAGGAAAAAATGTATTTGGACTTCAGTGCTACTAAGCCAATTATTTCTTGTAATAAAATAAAATAATGCATATGTGATTGTTACTTTTGGGTTACTGCACATATTCATTTTGAAAATCATGCCTTCGAAGTTTATTCGTTATACTGGTGATTGTTTATTAATGCATATTTAAATTTATGATTTGGGTGTGAAAATTAATAATGAAGCATGCTAATAAATTTTATAAGTAGATTTCTAGGGAGTGAGAAAAAGCTAGATCACATTATGAAAAATGACATAAAGTCCTTTACCCAAATGGAAAATTGCCTCCTTGTTTTGTGTGTACACGCGCGCGTGCGTGTGTGTGTATGTGTGCTAAAAAATAACACGGAAATCTAAAGAAATGTTAATACACGTTCCCTAAAAACGAAAGCCAGTTATTTTCCTTATTCAACGATGGAGGGTATAATCAAGTGCCTCCGAGAAAACACAACCTTTACAATTATCTGAAATTTAAACTGGCTACTGTGTTTAGATTTTCAATTTTCCTTCCTTTTTTCCCTGCCAGCTTTGAAAAGAGTGTTCATATGCCTCACAATATGCTGAGCCCGAGATGATCAGCCAAGTCTTGGCTTCTTTGAGAGCTTAAACCCTTTAAACTCGGGGCTCTTTCCAGCTGGCAGGTCAGCAGCACCGAGCAGGGACGGCAGGTTTCTGCTTAGTTAAGTTTCCACAATCGCGGATCTCCTCATTCTTAGTGCGAAAGGGGAAGGGCGTCCGCCCCGGAACAATTCTATCCATCTTCCTTTTCTTAGCCCGCTGTGTCTAATCTGTTTGGCATTGTAGGCTTTTTCTTCTTCTTTCTTTCTTTCCTCCTTCCTTATTTTAATTCATAAGTTTTTGATTAACAGACATTATTTAGAAACAGTAGAAACCTTAATGTTTTTTACTCCTGCAGACGTGTATTTACTTTTTACAAAACCTGTAAACATTTCACTCATTTTTCCATTCTCCATTAATAAACATGTTTGGTAAAATAATAATCCATAGATCTTTCTTAAAATGTTAGCTTTGCTATAGAGATTAAAGTTACAAAAAGCAAAACAGACTTTCTTTAATCTCTTTCCGTTCTTCAAGTCTAAGCTCTAATTCAGACATCTCCCCCTCAAGGCTTGAACTTTTTGTTCAAACACTAACAGCTTTTCGGAGGGTTCCAAGATGACTCCAACCAGATAAGGGAACTTGGAATGTCTGTTTATTCTGGACATTCTTTCTAAAGCGTTATCGATACTTTAACATAAAAATAAAGGGAAATTAATTAATTAATTAAACATAAAGAGGATTTTAGGGCAGCACTTAAATCACTATTGTAGTCTGTGCATGTGAACATTCAGTACCGACTTTACTGGGTTTAAATATATTAGAATCCAGTCGTGATGTATCTACAAGTTCTCAATATTTGTATATTATCTGCAGGTGAAATTAATGACTTGCACTGGTTTGGGTTTGATCAGGTTGACACTTTTATGATACAGTTCTGTAAGTGAGTGAACTAAAAGAACTATGCAATAATGTCACTTTTTATTAGATTATTAGTTTTAGGTATGAGCAAAATAATGAAAATAATAGTAACCATTGATTTTAGTCTTATGTATAACCTGAAGCTTGTACCTAATATATTTTATTTTAAACAGTCCAGTATGAACTTTGCATCTCTCGTTTAGGTGCCATCTTTTTACATCATTCTTTTGTTGTTGAACGTATATGAAAAAAGGAAATCTTTCCAGTGATTTCTTGCTTAGTGCTGTGCCCACCTTTTGTATATAAATACTTTGTCTAAATACTTTGCCATCTTAATTTGGAATTTCTGACCAAATGTTTTTAAATTTCTTTGAACAACTAAATATTCTTCTATACCTGTGAGGAATGAAATTAATTTACATTTTATTTAGTAATATCATAGTGTACTGGAGTGGCGGAAAGAAATATTGGAAATTTATCAGTGAGATGGAAAACTGGATTAAAGGGAATGTTCAGGACAATATCACAGACTGTTAATATCTTCTATATAAAGCAATATTTTAAATGATGACATTAATTTCATTAATTATCTTTTAGCTATAAAGAAATGATTAAAAACTACTTTTGCTTAAACTCATCACTCAAGATTAAAAATGCTACTTGGTAACAATTACTCCTCTTTGTTCCTGCAAAAAACCTGAATCATATTATTAAAAAGAATTCATTTTTGACATCTCCAAAAAAAGACGATTGTGCAAATGAAAATCAAAATTACAGAAATCAGGTAATTTTAAAATCAGTTTTATTAAAATGACTTTAATTAAACATTTTAAACAGAAAAAAAAAAAAAACACTAAACCCAGCCTGGTTTTTATTCAGGCTCCTGGAAAGAAACATGATAAAGTCAAAAGCATGATCCAAAGAGATTAATATCAAGATTCTCCCATAGCACTACGCTACCCTTTACAACAGTGCTGGGAAGGCAGGAAAAATCAATGGAGAGCAAAACACACTATCTATGGTTTTATTTAAAAGCTGTAACTGTCTCCTTGTATGAAGGAAAAAGAGAACTCTGCAATACTTATCCAGCTATAGGAGAGGGACGTGTTAGTCTTTGAGAGAAAGATGACACGTGAGCAGGTCACAGCCTGGCAGTGGAGAGTGCACAGAGCTGGTCTTGGAAACAAGTCAACGTATAGGTCTGAGTACCCACAAATCTGGGGCTATTTCCAATTGGCCAAAATAACTAGAAGCCAGAGAGCAAGGGGATTCTCTACATATGCTTTCTAAAAATCAGCTTTCTGGGATACGGAGAGATCTAGAAGGCTGAGGAAAGATTTGTCGGTTTATCAACAAATTAAAATGTATGATATTCAAAGTATTTAAGTGAGGAAGAAATTTCCAGGTAAAAGAATGTATATAAAATATCAAGAAAAATATATCATACTATGAAATACACATCTTCGCCGAAAATGCAAAGTGAATTATCTGAATTACACTAATCAGAAAGAGTTATTTTTTCTCATTCTGTATTAATGTTTGGACTTTAATTTACATTATGAAAGAAGGCTCTTCAGATTATTTTTCAAAGAAAACTGTATAATCAGAATACTCTAAGCATTGTTTGTAACAGCCAAACATTTACCTTAATACAGAAAAATAATAATATTATTTATTCTGGTAACTCATAGAACTGATACAATCAAATGCTAATTTGTTATTAAATAGTAGCTATTTATTTGGTGGGTACAGGACCTCAATTGAATATATATATAAAAAGATAGAAAGTTAAGAAGACATAGAAATAAGTGGAATTAAGTGGGGAAATATTCAGTGAGCAAGACTCTGTTCAATTCAACCTCAATAACCACACTACTAAGCACTTCAAACTCATTTAGAAAATGCCCCTGCCACCTTCCTATTTCTGACATTAATGACACCCTCTTTTTTGTTTCCATCTTTGTTTTTGGTCTAAGCTATGTGCATGGGCATTATTTTTTTTTAATATCATGTACTAACAGACATTCTTACAGGAATAATGAACACACACACACACAAATAGAACCACACATGTGTACACATTTGTGCACATGTGGTACCCAGGTGCTTTGAAGAGGAAAATGTATAATATGATGTTCATGTAATCTAACTTTAACTTCAAACAGAATAAAAGATTCTGAGTGAATATTGAACAAAAAATTATATAGTGATTAGAAGCAAAATGACCAAAAATTACAGAGCAGCAAGCAGCACTCTTTAGCACAGATAGGAAATAGAAATATAGTTAAGGATGTAAATGAAATTAGATTTTGCTCTCCATGTTAAATATGGCGGAAGGGATACTTATTACCCAGAGAACAGCTGACTCTGCTTGCTGGTGATTAAAATAATCTTCCTTGTATTATCTAGTCACATAAACTGTTAGTGCCTCTCACATTTTGCCAGAGGTATTATGATCAAGGATCTAGACTTCTGATGATATGCAATAAATTTACTCAAGAAAAAATATGGAACCTAGTCAATTGATTATGTATACTGATATTAGACTTCTGCTTTTATAGAATTTATGAAGGCAGAATTTCTCTGTCTTTTATGGTGTGTGTGTGTGTGTGTGTGTGTGTGTGT
>PVJO010019323.1:0-34569 GCA_004026905.1 Hystrix cristata | reverse complement strand
GGTGGGGCAAGCCAGGGACACAGCAGGAGTGTGAGGAAGGGCAAAGGTCAGCGAAGTCTCAGCTGTGCACCGGGGACGCCTCAGTGCCCGGCCGTGGGGCCCCCACTCGATGGGAATGACGGTCTAGTAAGGGGGACATTTACACGAGAACGAAGTAAGCAGGAGAGAGCGAGCGTTTCACGGTCCCAGCTGGTGAGGAGCTTGGCGTGTTTCGCCACAAAGAACGACGTGGTGGGCGGCAGAAAAGGGACCGTGAACGGACAGGTTAAAAGGAGCCTGCTCTCCTCCGCCTCGCACGTGCGCGCGGATCCCCGGGACGCCGTGACGTGCGACTCAGTGAGCCGAGGACCAGGATGAAGACCGAGCGCGTGCGGTTCCGCCACTGCCGGCTCCTGGCACCCTGCAGAGCTCTGGCCCTCCCGCCGGCAGTGCAGGGCGCCGGCCTGGAAGCCGCGCTTCGCACGTGCCTGCTGGCGCTGCGGGCCGAGACCGCGAGGCCCGGGAAGGGGCGGAAGCCTTTCCCGCAGGTGGCCCGCGACAGGCCAGGCCCATGGCAGCCGGGGGCTCGGACTCCTCCCCTGTGCCTGATACGGGCTGCCCGGGGAGGCTGGGAGCAGCACACGGAGCCGGCCCTCGTGACGATCCTTTCACCCAGGGCCAAGCCCCAGGAGCTGCAGCGGTCAGCCGTGGGGGGAGCCCCGGAGACCGGGGACAGAGCCAGGCGCCAGCTCGCACACCCGGTACTTGCCGTTCAGCCGGAAGAGGCAACAAAGACACCTATTTCGGAGAAAGAGTTCCCTAAGCTTGAGAAAGCTCTGTCCTAGCCCAGGAGCCCCAGAAAGGGACAGACAGTGTCCCCCTTCGGGTTCCCCCAGAGCGCGACAAAACAGAAGCTGCCGGCATGGCTACGGCAAGGGGCAAGGTCTGGATTGTTGCAAAGGCCGGCGAGCCGAGGACACAGCACGAGCGACCGAGTAGAGTCACGGCGTCAGTGACGTCTCAGTTGTGCTAGCAGACCCCTAGGCGCCCCCACTTCCTGCAGGGAAGGCAGGAGGACTCGGCCGTGTGCGCCCACGCAGGTCCAGCACAGTGGCCAAGAGAGTGGAGCGAGTTAGCCGGCCGGCCTGAGGCTACCAGGGTTGCCAATCCCTGCAGAGTGAAAAGGTTGGCGTGAGAAACGAGTAAGAGGAGGAAGATGGTATGGCTAATGATTGCAGAGGGCCCACAGTGGACAGGGTCACGGTGCAGACGGCAAGAGCGAAGGGCAGAGAATTCAGGTCACTTGCTCAAGGTCACGCATCTAGTGTAGGGGGAGCCGGGAGGCAGCCCAAGACAGGCTGCTCCAGAGCCCTGAACCGCTCTGCTACAAGGAAGCAAAGCCAGTTTGCTCTCAGGCTTCTCTGCAACATTAGCTTTCAGAAGGAAGGAGCTACGGCTAGACGCTAGATGCGGTGGAGCAAAGAGTGTAACTGAAGATTCCTCCACTCTGCCAAATTCTATTTCACAATTTCCCAGTAGCCAGCAAGGATCAGACGTACTCTGTGTGACAGGCAGCCCTAAGCGATCTGGCCACACATTGAGTCACTCGCTCCATGAACAGCCCCATAAGACAGGGATTCCTGTCCCCTTGACTTTATAGAGGAGAACATTGAAGCCCAGGCGAGTGAGGTCATTTATCTAATAGCCAGGATGGAGCCCCGGCAGTCTGATCTCCTAGTTCTGGGCTGTGAACCGTGCTGGTCCCAGGTTATAAGCTAGCTCCACATTTATTTCCATCTTCTTTAATTTCTTTCAACAATTTTTGGGAAATTTCAACTATTCTTTCTTCAAATTTTTTTCTTTTCCTTCCTCTAATTCTATCCTCCTGTTACTACATTTACATCACACACACACACACACACACACACACACACACACACACACACAAGGCTATGTTACTTTTTCTTCATTTTCTTTTTCACCCTTTTTGTTTTGTTTTGTGTGGTGTTGAAGATTGAACTCAAGGGCATTCTACCACTGACTTACATCCCCAGCCCTTTATTATTATTATTTTGAGACAGAATCTTCCCAGATTGCCCAGGCTGGCCTCAAACTTGTGATTCTCCTGCATCAGCCTCCTGAGTAGTTGGGATTACAGGCATGTGCTGCAACATACAGTCTTTGAACATAGTATTTATAATAGGCACTTTGAGGTCTTTGCTAAGTTCAACTCATTTGCCCCTGCTATGGTTTTCCTATAGCTCCCAAATCATAGGTGTTGGAAATGCAATCCCCAAGTTCATACACTGATGGTATTTAGAAGTGGGGCTTTGGGAGGTGATCAAGATTAGCTATGATCACCAGAGTGTGGCTTCCATGATGGAACAGGCATCTTTATAAGAAGAGGAAAAAGTTGGGTGTGGTGGTGCATGCCTGTAATTCCAGCACTCAGGAGGCTGAGGCAGGAGGATCACCATGAGTTGTGGCCAGCCTGGGCCACATTAGAAGAAGAGGCCTCAAGTGACACACATTTGCTCTGTCTTGCCATGCGTGGCACCCTCTGCCATGTTACTATGCAGCAAGAAGTCCTTCCACAGATGTCAAGCCAATGTTGGCTCCATGGTCTTGGACTTGTCACCTCTAGAACTGGAAGCCAAATAACCTCTATGCTTTACAAATAAACGTGCTTTCAGGTATTTCATTATAGCAGCAGAAAATAGATGAAGCCAGCCCCTCCAAGGCAATTTCCATCCCTTGATTTTTTTCTCCTACACACAGGTCACATTTCCCTTTTTTCTTG
Organism: Hystrix cristata; assembly: GCA_004026905.1. Classification (NCBI taxonomy): domain Eukaryota; kingdom Metazoa; phylum Chordata; class Mammalia; order Rodentia; family Hystricidae; genus Hystrix; species Hystrix cristata. The sequence goes on along the minus strand of PVJO010019323.1, from coordinate 31,790 downwards.
CATGTCTTGAAATTTTTAGTCCAGGTGTGGTGGTGCATGCTTATAATCTCAGCACTCTGTGAGGAAGAGGAAGAGGATGGCAAGCCCAGCATGGGCAACTTTGTGAGACCCTGTCTCAAAATTGAAAAAAAGAAGGAAAACAAAACAAAATAAAACAAAGGGCTGGGGAGGTAGCCCAGTGTGACAGCCCTGGATTCATCCCAGTACTGAAAAAAAAAAAAAAAGGCTGAAAACTGGATTTTTTGGAGAGTACAGTGTATGGTGGCAAATCAGAAGACAGACTTTTTCCTGCCTCCGGGACTTGTCACTTGTGTATTTGTTTCAAGACTGGACTGGACTAGTTAAGCCCAGCTTCCCTCACAACGTGGAGCTTCTGATGTCTTGGTTAGGGGCCACAACCCTGGACACACACACGGTCCCCATGACCTCCAGGTTGACTGCTTCCAGCTGGGCTCGCTCTGCCTATTTTCCTGTTAAGCTTAAGCTTGGTCTACTTCGCAGGGCATCACAGCCAGCTGTGAGCATCTACAAATTTCTAACCGAAGCTTCTTTGTTTTGAACATTGCCACGAGGCATACACTGCTTCAGGATCAGATTCCATTAAAGTCCGGGGCAGAGCGTTGCCAGTCTCTGCAGCTTGCTACAACCCAGGAGGGTGCGCCTCGTGCTCTCTCCTTGGTTATCTCTGTCAACTTCAGTTGGCCTCCCATTGCACTTGGTACTGCAGGTATCACGCGCCTCCCGGCCTCCTTTTCATCACTCACCATCAAGATTTCCACAATTTTTGACCGTGCCCCTAGGCACGAACTTTCCCAAGCTCTGTTACAAACAAAGTCCACCCTCATAGAGAAAGCCGTAGACTTTTCTGTTCCTTCAACCGGCCTCTCCCTCTGGGCACAATCTCTCCAACTCTGCACCTGAGCTGGGTGGGAGGCAGAGGATGGCAGCTCACTTCTCCCCTAGTGACACAGTTGCTTTCCTTGTTTGTTTGGTTTTTGTGAGACAGGGTCTTTCTATGTAGTTCAGGCTGACCTTGAACTTACTATATAGCCCAGGCTGGCCTTGAACTCATAGCAATCCTCCTGCCTCAGCCTGCTGAGTGCTGGGATCACAGGCGGGTGCCACCATGCCCAGTTGTGACACAGTTGCTTTATGAGAGGGACACTGGAAGGGGGTATTAGCTCCTAGTCTTCTGGTCTTGCTCCTCCTGGTGTGGAACCTTCACCTTGTGAGCAAGCTGGAATGCGAGTGGTCTGGGCCTACTACTACAGCCTGCCACCCATAGTCTCAGTTACTTTTCTCTTTGCTGAGACAAAATACCTGACATCCAAAGTTAAAGGAGGAAATGTTTATTTAGCTGTTTCTAGAGATTTCAGTTCATAGTTGGCTGGCTCCAAGGCAGAGTGGCATGGCAGACGGGCATCACAGAAGTGAAACAGTCCATGGTGGGCAGAAGGCAGAAGACAGCAAGCTACAGGTGACCAGCAACCCTCTTTCTGCCATACAGATAGATAGATAGATAGATAGATAGATAGATAGATAGATATCTTTTTCACGAGGCATGCTGGGGTTCTAACTCAGGGTAGGCAAGGGCTCTACCACTGAACTAAATCCCCAACCCCTTTGCCCCTTATATTTTATCCAGACTACTCACCCTTGGGAAGCACTCACACCCTTAATCCTAGCATCGCACCGTGAGTCAATCCCAGCGCCACATCCTGGATCCCAGCATCACACACCCAACCACTTCTGAAAAGCCCCACCTATGACCACATGTAGAACTTCTGCCCTAGGAGGATCTCAAATTCAAGGCCACCTGGGGTACGTAGCAAGACCCTGTCTCCAAAACACAAAACAAACAGAAGAAGATTTTCTGCCCTAAGGTGGAGACTGGAAGAGGAAAGGAGCTGCAATCTGCCGCCATGCAATTGACTGGAATACAGCTCCTGCGCTGTGCAACTGGAGGAGATAGCACATGCTAAGGGCAGCATGCTCTCCCTGGAGAGAAGCCCTGCCCTGCCCTGCCCTGCCCTGGGACCTGAAAGAAAGGAAGATCCACGGTTATTGCGTATGTGCGTGCATGTGTGTGTGTATGTGTTCACGTGTGCATGCGTGCCTGTGTGTTGTTTGTTCTTTCCCTTGTAGTACTGGAGATTGAACAAAGGGCCTTCACACTGAGCTATATCTCCAACCATTTTTATTTTACTTTTTAAAAATTTTGAAAGCTGGGTATGGTGACACACACCTGTAATCCCAGCACTCAGGAGGCTGAGGCAGGAGGATCACTGTGAGTCTGAGGCCAGCCTGGACTACATAGTGAGTTCAAGGCCAGCCTGAACTACACAGCAAGACCCTGTCTCAAAAAACCAAAAAAAAAAAATTTTTTTTGAGACAAAATCTCACTAAACTGCCCAGGAGGGACTCAAATTTGAGTTCCTTCTGCCTCAGTCTTCCAGAGTGTTGGGATTACAGGTGTGTGCCACCACACCTAGTTTAAATGATTCATTTTTTAAAAATTATTAGTACACATTCGGAATACATAATATTTACATTCATTTGGGGGAGTTGGTACATGTACACAACACATTTTTTGCCAGTATCAGGTTTATTTACTTATGTTGTATCTTTATCAAATTAATCAACACAGATTAACAGCCAGAATAACAGACCAAAACACATATGAAATACATAAAACAATTGTACTAAACCAAGGCACACTTTTAGATACATTGGCCATACTGGGTTACAATAATTTTTTCTCTCTTTTTTCCTATTGTCTGTCTTTTTATTTTGCACTTTATTTATACATTGGGTTTCTATATTTAAAAAAAACATGTGATGTTTAAACTTGTATGTCTGTTTTCCTTCACTTAACACTATGGTCTCAAGGTGCACCTATTTTCCTGCAGATGCCTCATGTCGATCCTTCTTTATGGCAGAGCAGTACTCAATTGTGTATAAATACCACATTTTCTTTATCCATTCATCTGCTGATGGACGTATAGGCCACTTCCAAGATGTAGCCATTGTGAATTGTGCTGCTGCTACAAACGGGTGTGCGTGTGTTGCTGTAATATTCTGCCCTTAACTCTTTTGGGAAGATACCTAGAAGGGGAATAGCTGGGTCATATGGAATTTCTAGTTTTAGTTTTCTGAGGAAGCTCCATACTGGTTGTACCAGTTTACATTCCCACCAACAATGTACAAAGGCTCCCTTTACCCTGCAGCCTCTCCAGCATTTGTTATTATTTGATTTCTTGATGATAGCCATCCTTTCTGGAGTGAGATGGAATCTCAGAATTGTTTTAATTTGCGTTTCTCAAATGGCCAGGGAGGTTAAACATTTTTTCATGTGTTTATTTAATGACCATTTGTACTTTTTCATCTGAGAAATGCCTATTCATTTCAGATGCCCATTTTTTTATTGGATCTTTAAATTTGGGGGGTCTAATTTCTTTGAGTTCTTTATATATTGTAGATATTAGTCTTTTCTCTGATGAGTAGCTGGCAAAATTTCTTTCCCACTCTGTGGGTTGTCTCTTCACTCTGTTGGTGGTTTCCTTTGCAATGCAGAAGATTTTTAATTTGATAGGATCTCATTTGTTGATTCCTGGTATTATTTCTTGTTTCCAAACTTATAGAGATTCTGAGTTCATTTCTCTGCATTTCTAGATGCAGAGCCCAGGAAATGGCATTTTATTTATTTATTTATTTTTGGTTCCAGGGATCGAACTCAGGGTTTTGGGCTTTCAGTCCTGGTATTATTTCTTGTGCAACTGGGGTTCTGTTCAGGAAGACTTTGCCTACACCCATGTCTTCAAGAGTTTTACCTATTTTGTCTTCTAGATGATTGTTTCTGTTTTAATATTTGGATCTTTGATCCATTTTGATTTTAGTTTAGAGTGTGGTGAGAGATATGGCTCTAGGTTCAATCTGGATGGCCAGTTTTCCCAGCACCGTTTGTTAAAGATGCTATCTTTCTTCCAGCGAAAGTATTTGGCCCCTTTGTCAAAGATAAGGTAGCTGAGTGTGCCTGGAGTTGTTTCTGCATCCTTCATTCTGTTCCACTGATCTACAAATCTGTGATTTTGGACTTTATTTTTTCCAATATCATGCTGTCTTTAATCACCATAGCTTTGTACTATAACTTGAAGCCAGGATTGTGATGCCCCCTGCCTTGCCCTTGTTGCCCGGAATTGGTTTTGCTATTCTAGGTCTCTTCTGGTTGTAATATGAATTTTAGGGTTGCTTTCTCTAGTTCCGTGAGGAATGCTATTGGTATTTTGATGGGATTGCGTTATATCTGTACAGGTATGGCCATTTTGACTATATTGGTTCTGCCTGTCCACAAACAGGAATATCTTTCCATTTTCTGACATCCTTTTTAATCTCCTTTTTCAGAGTACTATAGTTTTCATTGTAGAAGTCTTTCACATCCTTGGTTAGGTTAATTCCTAAACATGGAATTTTTCTTGGTGCTATTGTGAAAGATATTGGTTACCTAATTTCTCTCTCAGTGAGTTTATTATCCATGTACAGGAACACTATTGATTTTTTGAGTGTTGACTTTGTATCCTGCTATGCTACTGAATTTGGTTATTAATTCTAGATGTCTTTTGGTGGAATTCTTGGGGTCTTCTATGTAGAGGATCATGTCACCTGCAAGTAATAATTTAACTTCTTCCCTTCCTGTCCATAGTCCTTTTATTTCTTTCTCTTGTCTAATTACTCTAACTAATGTTTCAAGAACTATATTGAACAGGAGTGGTGATAGTGGGCATCCTTGTCTTGTTCTTGATTTTACAGAAAAAGCCTTCAGCTTTTCTCCATTTAGTATGATGTTGGCCATTGGTTTGTCATAGATGGCTTTATCAGGTTGATATAAAGACCTTCTATTTCTATTTTCTTCAGGGTTTTTAAAAAATTATGAATGGATGTTGGGTTTTGTCAAATTCTTTTTCTGTGTCTATTGAGATGATCATGTGATTTTTGCCCTCACTTCTGTTTATGTGGTATATTATATTTATGGATTTGCATATGTTAAACCACTCTTGCATCCCTGGGATGAATCCTACTTGGTCATGATGTATGATCTTTTTTATGTTTTGCTGTATTCTGTTTGCCAGTATCTTGTTGAGGATTTTTGCATCTATGTTCATTAGTGAGATTGGCCTGTAGTTCTCTTTTTCGGTTGAGCCCTTTTCTGGTTTTGGATTCAGAGTAAAACTTGCTTCCAGGAATGACTTTGTGAATACTGCTTCCCTTTTAATTTTAGTAAAGAGTTTGAGGAGTATTGGCATTAGACATCCTCCAAAGTTCTTATAGAATTCAGCAGTGAATCCATGAAGATCTGGGCTTTTGTTAGTTAGTAGTTTTTAAATCAATTCTTCAACTTCATTGACTGATGCTAGATTGTTTAGGATTTTTATATCTTCTTAGTTCAGCTTTGGTAGTTTGTATGTATCTAGGAATCTATTCATTTCTGCAGAATTTTCCATTTTATTAGAGTACAGTTTCTTAAAGTAGTTACTGATGATCTTCTGGATTTTAGCAGAATCTGTAGTGATTTCACTGTTTTCATTTCTAATTGCATGGACTTGGGTCTTTTCTTTCCTTATTTTGGTGAAACTGGCCAAGGGTTTGTTATTGCTTATATTTAGATGTCCCCCCAAAGCCTCATGCACACATGGATGGGGCTTCGGGGAGGTTAATGGATCATGGGCATATGATACTGGATTACTCCATTGATTGGTTTAGCATAATTCTGGGTGTGGATGATAGATTTACTAAAGAGGGAAGACCCATTGTGTGTGTGGGTGACACCAACCAGTAGGCTGTAGCCTGGATCAAATAAAAAGGAAAAGAAGAAGTAACTCACACTGCTTCCTGCCTGCCATGCCATGAGCTGTTTCTCTTCTGCCATACCCCTCTGCCTTGGAGCCAGCTGACTATGGACTCAAACCTCTACAAAATGTGAACTAAAATAAATCTTTCCTCCTTCAGCTTGTGGGTGTTAGGTATTTTGTCCCAGCAACAAGAAAATAATGAAGACAGAAGGTGTCTATTTTGTTTATTCTTTCAAAGAACCAACTCTTTGATTCATTGATTCTTTGTATTTTTTTAGTCTCTATTTCATTAATTTCTGCTCTGATCTTTATAATTTCCTTCTTCATAGTAGCTTTGGATTTGGGATGTTCTTATTTTTCTAGGACCTTGGGGTGCATCATTAGGTTATTTATTTGAGCTCTCTCTTTTTTTTTTTTTTTTGATATAGGCACTCATTTCTATAAACTTCCCTCATACGACTGCTTTCATTAGGTCTTGGTATGTCATAGTGACATTATCATTCAATTCTATGAACTTTCTAATTTCTTCTTTAAATTCATCTGAGACCCATTGATTATTCAAGAGGGTGTTGTTTAATTTCCTTGTGTTTGCATAGTTTCTGTACTTTCTTTTGCCATTTATTTCTTGTTTCATTGTACTATGATCTGATAATATGCATGGAATAATTTTAATTCTTTTGTATTTCCTTAAGCATGCTTTATGGGCTAATATGTGATCTATTTGGGAGAAAGTCCCATGTGCTGCTGAGAAGAATGTGTATTCTGTTATTGTTGGATGGAACACTGCAGATATCTATTAAGTCTAGTTATTCTAAGGTTTGATTCAAGTCCGATTTTTTTGTTGATTTTTTTTTGGTCTGGTTGGTCTATTTGTGACAGTGAGGTATTGCAGTCACCCATTAAAACTGCATTGTTGTTTATCTGATTTTTCATGTCCATTAGTGTTTGTTTTATGAAGTTGGATGTGCCAGTATTTGGTTTATAATTGTTATCTTTTCCTGTCGAATTTCTCCCTTAACCGATATGTAGTGACCTTCTTTGTCTCTTCTGTTTTGGCTCGAAATCTACTTTGTCCAAAATTAAAATAGCTACTCTTGCTTTTTTTCTGGGTTCCCATTACATGGAATATTGTTTTCCACTCTTCAATTTTTAATTTGTGAATTTCTTTTTGAATTAAATGTGTTTCTTGTATGCTGTGTATTGTTGAGTTTTGTTTCTTGATCCACTCTGCCAAACTGAATCTTTTGATTGGGGAATTGAGATCATTCACATCAAGAGTTATTACTGAGAAGTATTCACTCATTACTGTCATTGTATTATTCTCCTCTTGCTTATTTCCTTACTTTTTTCCTTTTGCTTAGCTGCTCATCCCATCAGGTGTATTCAGTCTTTTTGACTTATTGGTATTATTGTCTTCCTTGTCTCTTTCTAGGATATCCTTGAGAATATTTTGTAGTGCTGGTTTGGTGGTCATGAATTTCTGGAGGTACTCCTTGTCATGGAGATATCTCATTTCTCCATGAATTTTGAAGGAAAATTTTGCAGGATAAGTAAGTCAGAATTGAAAGTTGTTATCTTTTAGGGCTTGAAATCTTCACTCCAGCTGGGCATGGTGGCACACACCTGTAATCCCAGCATTTGGGAGGCTGAAGCAGGAGGATTGCTAAGAGTTTAAGGACAGTGTGAGCTACATAGTGAGTTTAAAACCAGCCTTAACATAGTGAGACCCTGTCTCAAAAAAAATTTTTTTTCACTCCAAGCCCTCCTGGCCTTTAAGGTTTATGTTGAGAAGTCTGTTGTAATTCAAATGGGTTTACCTTTATACGTGATTATTTGCCTTTCTAACAGCTTTTAAGATTTTGTCCCTCTGATGGGTTTCTGGTACCTTGAGCATAATGGAGAGGTTTTCTTTTGGTCATGGCTATTTGGAGTTCTATATGCCTAGCTCTATCTGTATATTTCTTTCCCTATATTTGGTGAGTTTTCTGCCATTATTTCTGTGAACAAGTTTTTAATTCTATTTTTGTTGTCTTCTGACTTTTCACTTGTTCCAACTACTCTTAGTCTTCTTTGTGACATCTAGCAGCTGTTGGATTCATTTATCAGGTTCTCTTGTTGTTTTTAAATTGTTTTTGAGTAGTTGGTCTTCGACAGCATCATTGTCTTCTAGTTCTGAAATTTTGTCCTCATATTGGTTGTTTCTGCTGCTCATACTTTCAATATAATTTTTAATCTCCTAGATTTCTGTTTGAAACCTTTTCATGGACTCTAATTCTTTGCTAAATTTGGTGTTCATGTTTTGTATTGTTTTGTTTAGCTCAGCTAGATTATTATTGTTTTCTGAAAGCTTATTACTTCCATTACCTGTTTAGTTATCTCTTCACTGATCTCACTGAGTACCTCTTTGATCTGTTTTATAACCTCCTCTGTTATCCCTTCAAATAAATTGAATGTGTGGCTAATGCTATTCTCCCTGTTGATGCTTCTTGGATTGGCTTCCAGGGAGTTGGGAGTTTGGGGAGGCATTTTGATGCCTTGTCTTCTCATGTTTCTATTGGCTTTTGTTGCTGTTGTTTGTTTTGTTTGGCTTTTTGCTGAGGCTTGTGAATGCTTATAATGCAAAGACTTCGTTGCTAGTATAGAGATCTCTTGAACCAGGTGTGATAGCACACACTTGTAACCCTAGCACTTGGGAGGCTGAGGCAGGAGGATCATCAGGAGTTTGAAGACAGCCTAGGCTACATAGTGAGTTCAAGGCCAGCCTGAATTGCACAGTGAGACTCTGCCTCAAAAAAAAAAAAAAAGAAAGAAAGAAAGAAAGAAAGATTTCTTTAGTTACTTGCTTTTCAGTGATGTACTTTGGGCATGGTTAACTATAGTCTTTTGCCTCAGCCCCAAGATCAAACTACCTCAGTTAATTTGGGCATGGCAGATGTAGTGTAACACACTGAGTTCTCTGGGAACATACTCTATTATTGTAAATCTCACAAAAGTAATCTGGGTTTTGGCTTACAGAGAAAACTTATGAATAGCAACAATTATGTGACCCTGGTAATATTAAGCAAATCAGTTACAGTAGTATTGTCCAAGAAAAATTGGATATTAACATACTGTAAGAGCCAATTATGTACCACCTTTAACTCAGAGAAGAAATCCACGACTATGGTGTAAACATTAACACAACCCAAGTATTGACTTTCAGCTAATATGTACTAAATATGACACCTATATCTCCATTAATGATAGAAAAGAATTCAACAGTAATTGTATAGAGTTAACCATCTAAAGCTTTTTTTTTTTTTTAAGACAGGCTCTCACTGTGTAGTTCGTGCTGGTCTTGAACTCACTATGTAGCCCAGGTTGGCCTCAAACTCATGGTGATCCTCTTGCCTCACCCCCCCCCAAGTGCTGGGATTACAGCCTGCACCACCCCACCCAGCTCCCTAAAGCTTTATGGTTATACTATTAAAGATATATGGGGTTGGGAACAGGGGAATGCAAGAGGAAAAATCTGAAACCTTAAACTACGTGATATGAGAAGGAAAAGAGAGAAATAAGACAAAGGATCCTGTTGGGGAGTGGAAGGATAGTTATAGGATTGGGAACTGCAACAGAAAAAAACTGATGAGAAATACAAGATGAAAGAAAAAAAGGGAGAAAAAATAAATTATATGGGGAATAAAAATAAGAAAGAAAAATTAAAGGAAGAAAAATGAAAAGAGAGAAGAGGAAAAAATGAAGAAAGAAGAAAGAGGGAAAAAAGAGGTAAGAAAAAGAGATAAGAAGCAAGGGAAAAGGAAAAAAGAAAATTCCTCAAACCCCAATAAACAGGGGAAGAAGAAAGAGGAAAGGAGAAAAAAATAAGAAAAACAAACAAAAAACAAAACAACAGACACAAAAAGAAAAAGGAAGAAAGAAGGAAAGAAAGAGAAAGAAAGAGAGAGAGAGAGAGAGAAAGAAAATTTCTCTGTGATTTCGAACAGGTGGTTTTCTTCCAGGAACTAAAATTTTGGGGCAGTTTCTGAGCCAAGATGTGTCCCTGCTCACACTGGTAGATAGAGAAGTCATTCAGCTCCCAAGTCTGTGCTGGAATCAGGCACCAGCAGGCAGTAGGATCAGCTTGAGGTCACCAGTGCTGCAACTTTCAAATCCAGAGCAACTCAGGCTGGGCCTGGCCCTTGGCTGTGGGGGTTGAGCCTGTGTTCTTGAGTTCAAATCCATCAAGGCATCTCTTTCCAGCCTGACTATGGCTCCCTGACCATGGGTGTGTCCTGTGGCTGTCTTACCCAGTCACTGTGGGAACATAACACTGGGAGCCCTGCAGTGAAGCTGTCTCACAGCTGCTCTGAGTCCTGATTTCAAACAATCAGCACTTCCCCAGAACGGCATCTGACCAAGGAGTCTCTCCCGGGGAATGGTGGGTGTTGGACTGGAGTCATTCGACAGCTGTTGCCTGTCGAAGGATTCACATGGGAGCAGAGTCCCATGATCTTCCTGCAAATCACAGCACCCACTGGTCCATTCCACTGCCACATTTCTCCCTGAGGCCCCTCTGGAGTCCCCAGCTTTCACTCTGTCTCTGTAGGTTCAGCGTTCCCTTCCTGCGAGACTTGGCCCAGGAGTGGGGGAGAAAGTGTAGACTGTCTGTTCCCTACTCCACGTTGTGTTCTGTCTCTTTAATTGCTCTGTAGGTTTTAATTTTCCTATCAGTTCCTTTCTGGTTCCCTGGAATCTGTTTCTCTCTTTTTCCCCCCAAGTAGCTATTCTCCAATGTCTGAATTCCAAATCTTGGGAGGCTGGTGTTTTTGCTCACTACCTGTACTGATTCTTTGAATGGGAAGTAGTAAGAAAATAAAAATTCAAAATGAAAAATATTCATCGAACTTCATTACACCGAAATCTAATTTTTTCTTGTCATTGTTTTGAGACAAGTTCTCACTATGTAGCCCAGGCCGGCCTCAAACTCACAATTATTCTCCAAGTGGTTGAGTTTTAAATAAAAAATTCACTAGCTAAATGGTTGTTCCATCGAAAAGTACATCTGCCAATTTCTTTATTCCACCAATTTGTAAGTTTTCTACCTCAATCAGTTTTTTAAGTAAAAAATACAAATTTGCTAATACCGTAAATTCATGCAAACTTACTTGATCTAATTCAGTCCACTGCGATTATCGTTATGCTCAAATTACCCCAGTTGTGACTAGTGGGGACTTGTTTAAATTGGTTCCTGAGTCCTTTTGGTAGGAACCAAGCAATCGTTGTTTGTTTTTTGATACAGGGTCTCACTATTCCAGGCCAGCCTTGAACACACTATACAGACACACAGATCTTTTTTCCTAGTGCAACATTTACAAAAAATGAATATAGAGCTGCAGTAACAGTGGAATTTACACAGGATTCAATTGCTACAGAAGACTTCCAGGACCCAAAATGCCTATACTTTATTGCAGGGAAAGGATGCCCTACAGCAAGAGCATGAAAGTCAGGCCGAAAGTCAGGCCAAAAGTCACAGCAGACGACTCAGCGAGGGGTCTGGAGAGGCGGGCGCGGGCTCCTACTGTCCTTCTTTCTGGAACCACCAGATGTTTTACATGAATCTTGTATTTTTCTTGCCCAGGCCCTCAAGTCAGCCATTTCTTGTTGTTTTGGTTTGATTTGGTTTTTTGAGATATCACAAGATGTCACTTTGTAGTTCAGGATGGTCTTGAACTTGCTATGTAGCCCAGGCTGGCCTCAAACTCATGGTGATCCTGCTGTCTTAGCCTACAGGTGTGGGCCACCATGCCTGGCCTAATTGGCCATTTCTTCACCAAGTCATGGTTTCTTTTTTTGGGCAAATGGTATTTGGAAATGAAGATGTGGATACTAGGCACGTTTGTTGCTGCCAGGGCGTCACTGCTTCTAGGCCTTCTCAGACAGTCGGAGTTCAGCTGCATATGTACATATGCTGACCTATGTCTACATGTATCTGTATCTATCGTCCACCTAGAAGATGGTGTTCACGCATAGTTCTTTTTGTCATTAGTCTTATTCTGTCTAGTGAAAACACCATTATTTAATCAACTTCCTCCAACCTCTTCGGTTCAGCTACCTCAGACATTTTTCATACAATTAAATTATTTTATTATTTGTTTAATTTTTAATAGGAAAAAGCTTTTATTGGAAAGTAAAGGGAAATGGTAAGGGGCTTTAGCTTGAGGAGCTGACAACAGTCAGGCTAACCCTCAACAAAGTAAAGTAAGAAAAAAAGAGGAAAAAAATAGGAAAAGACTCCAGCTTGTGCAGCTGGAGGGGCCACACTCAGATGAGTGGGATCAGATTGGCCCCTTATTATTTATTTTTTAACTGAAACATGGAGGTTATATATATTTATTGTGTACAGCATTCATTTTGAAATATGCTTACATTCTGGAATGGCTAAATGAAGAAAACATATGCTAATTAACATATGTATCATAACCTCACATACTCATATTTTTTGTGATGAGAACACTTAAAACCTACTTTCTCAGCAATTTTCAAGAAAACAACACCTGAGTGTGGTTGTACACACCTGTAATCCCAGAATTCTGGAGACCAAGGCAGAAGGACCACAAGTTTGAGTCCAGCCTGGATAACTTAGTGACTTAGTGAGACCCTGTCTCAAAATAAAAAGAATAAAAGGGCTGGGAATGTGGTGTGAAGGCCCTGGGTTCAACTCCCAGTACCATAACAAAAAAAGGAGGTAGTAGGAGACGTATGATAGCAGCAAAAGATTGGTGCAATGGGAGGAAGGCATCCCAAGCTAAGGAATGCGGCCAGCTTCCAGAAGCGGGCAAGGACACGAATCTCCCATGAGCCAGGAAGACAGGGTGTGGCTAAAACCGGTTGTGAAAGAAGGCTGTGATGAAATCCCAGGACACATGTGCAGAACCATTCCCAGAGCCCTGCATGTGGACTTCTCCTGAGAACTTCAGCAGGATTTTTTGATAGGATGACCTGGCTGTGACGTCAGTGTGGGAAATATAAAAAAGAGACAGTCGCCATTAAGCTTTCACTGTCCTGCCTCTTCACAGTCGCCTGCCCTATGCTGTAGGGTATATTTTTATTCTTACTTTTTCCTTCCTTTTTCCTTCTTTTACTTGGCCCATGCAGAGCCTGCTTTTTCCCTACCCTTCTGACTTTTTCCTACCTTTAAAATATGTGAAACTTTGCCACTGTTTGTACTTGTTTCATTCAATTCTATGTTTCAGACCGAAAGAACCTAAAATCACCTCTAGAAGGGGACTCCGGCACCCCAGAACCCAATAACATCCATCTGTGCTCTAGAAGCAAAGCCCTGCCAAAACCTTGATTTCAGCCTCATGAAACTGATTTGGGGCTTCCGGTCTCCAGAACCATAGGAGAATAAATTTATGTTGTTGTAAACCACTAAGTTTGTGGTCATTTGTTAGTGCAGCAATAGGAAACTAATACAGTCTCACCTTTTTCAACATATATAGTACTTTTGGATTGCTGAACTAGCTTCTTCTATTTGGTAAAATGCATTTAAGATTCACTCATGCTAGGCATGGTGGTGCATGCATGTAGTCCCAGCATTCAGGAGGTTGAGGCAGGAGGATCACTGGGAGTTCAAGGTCACCTGGCTACATAGTGAGTCAAGACCAACCTGAGGGGCTGGGGATTTAGCTCAGTGATTAGAGTGCTTGCCTGGCAAGCACAAGGGCCTGAGTTCAATCCCCGGCACCACAAAAAAAAAAAAAAAAAAAAAGACCAACCTGAACTACATGGCAAGACCCTGTCTCAAAAAAAAAAGAAAAGAAAAGAAAAAAAATCTCTCACTCTCTCTCTATATATGCATATATGATAGATATGATGTATATTATATATATGATAGACAGATAGGGAGATCTTTTTCAAATGGATGGGGGAACAAGAGATGGAGGGAGGGGGAAGGGAAAAGAGAGAAAGGGGATGTTAAAAAAAAGAATTGAAGGGAAAAAACTATGAAAATAGAGCAAATGGGAAGGGAACCAAGAGTTAGAGGAAGCAGAGAGGGTGAGGAGGGGTAGGGGATGAAAAAGAAAAAAAAAAGAATTAAGGTGTGTTATGTACATGTTCTGATGCCCACGATACATGTAATCATGTACTGTGAACATGGTGGTGGCGTATGCCTGTAATCTCTGAACATGTACTAATAAAAAATGAAATTAAAAAAGATTCCTCCGTGATTATGCTATACATATCTTGCATATTTTAACACTAAAAAAATTCCCCCTAATTTTTGAGTGCATCAATAGGTCTCTCCTTCCTATTCCATCATACTTAATATCACAGATTGTTTATCTCTCACTGTTGAAGGACATTTTGATTGTTTCGACTTTCTGATGAACAAGCCTGCTGCAAACATTTGCAGACAGGCTTTTATGTGCACATAAATTCTCAAGTTCGTTGGCTATTAAAGAAAACTCCTAAGTATTCACAGCTTTTAGAACATGGAGATATCAATTTAAATATCATTACCAGGGAAACAGATTATTAAGTAATACAAACAAAAAGAATCACAGGGTTTTGAAGGCCAAAGTTAGATTCATAATACAAGCCACAAACTCTGAGTTCCAGATGTCTTGCAAGACCTCCTTGCTAGAAATAACATTTTCAATGACAGTTTAAGAGGCCATAACATCATGTCATTGGGTTGCTGAGATTTTTTTCACTGGCAGTGAGGAAGGCCTGTGGTTTTTCAGACCAAATGCTACCATTCTGTTATTTAGGTGTTTGGGAGGGGAGTGTTGTTTGTGCGGTACTGGGGATTGAACCCAGGACTACATCACCAGCCCTTTTCAATTTTTTAATTTTGAGACAGGCTTTTGCTATATAGTCTAGGCTGGCATTGAACTATGTAGCCCAGGCTAGCTTTGAACTCAATCCTCCTGCCTCAGCCTCCTGAGTGTTTGTACTACAGGCATAAGCCACCATGCCTGGCTTAGAATTCCATTATTTAGTACTGAGAGAAATAAAGATAGATCTGAGAAACTTAATACTAAGGAAAGTGTCCATCGAGATGGCTGCACATGCACTTCCAATTTCTTCTCTAAAGGCCAGCAGTGTGGTGGGTTTTCTGTGACATACCAGATCCTCTAGGGTCCCCCGTAGATAAAAGTCTGCAGGTGCTAAATCAGGAGGACGTGTGGGACACTTGGACACTGTGACCAAGGTCACCCAAGCAGTAGTTTGCCATACTAATAAATGTCTGGAAGCTGATGGCCACCACTTTGAGCACCTTTTGTAATTGTAGAAGCCAAAGGTAACTTCTATTAATCTCATAATGTCTCCATAAATTTAGTATTCAAACAGTTATACAAGATTTTCCTTTCCTGAAGTGTGTATACATTTTTGGCAGACTCGGTAGTATTATAAACAATTCAAATATGAGGCATGACAATGAATATTTTAATTTGCAGTTTTTTATATTGGCAATCCATTCAGCCTTAATCCTTAGTACTGTATGCTATGAAACTGTCAAATATTTCCACAAAACCATTAAAACTGACTTTTCCACTAGACGTGTAGCAGTGCCTCTGCCTGTGAATTTTGCCTGAACAAAGAAAAAAAAAGTCAAACACAAAAGTGGCAAAAATTTCTCCCTAAGGGACCAAAACTACAGAGAAATAATTCAGAGTTGTACCCCTCAGTGTAAAACCAAGCACAAGTTCCATGATGCCTAAAAGCTTCTAAAACCAACTGCAAAGTTGATAATCAATACTTTTTGGGGACTAGGATTCTTTCCCTACTTGGAAGTTGGCCTTTCATGGACCCACTTGCCCATTTCTTGGATGCCAGCAAGAGCCAGCAGCATGAGCACCAGCGGATTTGCTGAAGTTCCCAGTCTCCAAGTCCCACAGGGCCCCGTGGGGGTTGGGGCTGGGCGCACAGGCTGTGCACACAGCGCAGGTTGCATCAGACCAGGAATGCTGGCCTTGGGGAATTCACAACTGTTTTCAGCAAGCCTGATCTTTGTCTGGAAAGGAGATAACACATTATCCCTTGAGGCGGCTCCTTACCATGCAGTCCTGAGAAATGGCCCGTGTAAACAGCAGTCAGGGCTTCCCACACCCCAGCAAGAGCAAGCAGTAAGGCTACAAGCCACAGAGGATTCCATCTCCCAGTGATATTCTGCACAGAGAGCAAACAGGCCATGTCCCCTTCCATATGAAGTGAGCAACAAAGTGTACTGCCTAAAGTTTTGCTCCCAAGCATATTTCCTTTCACCACTGGCTTTTAGTGGGTAGAATGCAGCTACCATGCACTTTTGTTTTGTTTTGAGACAAAGTCTGGCTATGTATTCCAGGCTGGCCTTGAACTCTACAATCCTCCTGCCTCAGCCTACCAAAGTGCTGGCATTACAGGTGGGAGCCACCACATCTGGTTCCCCTTCTATCTTCCTGGTCTCTGGTCCATGCTTCCCATTCAGTGAACCCTCCCAGAAACTAGAGTCAAAGAAACATGTTGATACCTTTCCTTCCTTGGGCACAGAGCTGGTGAAGAAGGGCAGAATGAGGCTGAAAGGGCTAATGGAAGACTTCAGACACAACCCATAAACTGCATTGCCGTCATCAGTGTGATTTCCTAAAACATTAAGCCATTCTTGGTTAAGTTCCAAACAAAATAACAAGGCTCCTTTCAATTTACATAGGAGTTCCATTTCTGGAAATTTCCATGTATGTTAAAACCACACAAAAATATGCTCACTTAAATTATACTCACTTCAGCAACAGTATTGGAATTATACAAAGAAGGTATGTGTGGGCCCCACACTGAAATGACACGCAAATTTGTGAAAGCTCTCTCTTTTTAAAAATAAATTTTATCTTTTTAAAAAGAGAACTTTAAATTTACATGTAAAACAAGGTTAAATTTAGGCTCAGATAATTACAAATAGGTTTTCATATACAAGAATGTCTGGAAAACATTTGAAAATCATGAAAGATGCAGGAAAAGTCTTCCTTGTGGTAATGTCACATGCATTGAAGGACACAGGACATTCTTGGCTCCTGCCCACTAAATGCCAGTAGAGCCCTGCCAGGAGATTCCTGTCAATCACTGAAACGACCAAAATAGCACCCGGGTTTTCAAAGCACATCAAGGTAAAACATTCGTGTTGGCAGAATCGAGTCTGAAACTTGGCCCACTTAGTGTTTAGGGCAACACTGAACGGAAATGACTCCTTTGTATATATGGATCCCCACTCAGGCCAACAAACAGAAGTCTCTGACCAAAAATGTACAGCCATTTCTGGCAATGTGTAAGTGTGAATGGGAATTTCTGACTTAGTATAAAGAAAAAGAAAATAACTGAGTAGATGTGATGCTTCAGCTCCATACTGAGCCGGACAGTTAACAAATACCTGCTGTATTAGTCAGCTTTCCCGTGGCTGGTACAAAATACCCGACACTCAAAACCTAAAGGAGGAGATATTTAATTTGGCTCTTGGTTTCAAAGGATTCAGTCTACGGTCACTTGGCTCCAGAGCAGAAACACGATGGTGGAAGAGCTAGGTGGATGGAGCAAAGCTGTCATCTCATGGCAGGCAGAAGCAGAGTAGAGCAGGGTACCAGTGCCAGAGGGGAGGAGCCAGGGACAGATATAATGCCCACAGTCACGCCTCTGGGATTCACCCAGACATACCCAGAAGTGCACTTTACTAACCTGTCAGGTGTCTCTTCTTCCAGTCAAGTTGACAGTTCAGATTAATTGGCAGGCCTTCATTCATGGCACTTGGTATTAAATTATACTAGGTTTTTTTTTCTGTTTGACTTACATATTTTAAGTAATTCATGCAAGTTACATAAAGTTAGGAAATGTAGATGCAAAATTTAAAAAGTGAAAACATACTTTTACATTATTTGGTAGACCGAATAGTAGCCCGAATAATGGCCCACAACCTAATCCTTGTAACTTTTACATGACAAAAGGATTCTAAAGATATGGCTAAACTAAGAATCTTGAAACCAGGCATGGTGGCTCATGCCTGTAATCCCAGCGTTGGGGAGGCTGAGGCAGGAGGATCACCAGGAGTTCGAGGCCAGCCTGGGCTACATAGTGAGTTGAAGGCCAGCCTGACCTATATAGTGAGATTTTGTTTCAAAAAAACTAAAAAAATAGGCTGTCGTAACTTTCTATGACATCCGACGCTGCGTTTTCCAGACTCAGCATGTACTTTTATCTTTGTTTTTACCCTCTTTTTCTCTTTATTGGGCCCAAGTTCACTCTGCAGAGCCAGTTTCTCTCCCACTCTTCATTTTTGCTTTCGTGAATAAACTTTGTCAGTGTAAAAAAAAAATCAACTTCACGACCAAAGGAACCTAAATAGTAAGATGATGAGTGTGATCTTTGAATAAACCCTGGTTTGAACCAGGTAAGTATGTGAAGGACATTTCTGTGTTATCTGTAAATTTTTTTAATACTGTAGGTACAGTATTGGTCAAACAGATAGACGAAGTTTGTTAACTAAAAAACTCAGGTCGTGCCGGGCATGGTGGGATATGTCTGTAATTCCAGCTATTTGGGAAGCTGAAGCAGGACAAGTTCAAGGACAACCCAGGCAATTTAGTGAGACCTTGTCCCAAAATTACAAAATAAAAAGCGATGGGGATGTATTTTTGGTTTTGTTTTTTGTTTGGTGCTGAAGATTGAACTCAGGGCCTTTGGATTGCTAGGCAACCACTCTAACCACTGAGCTAAATCCCCCCAATTTATTTTTGTTTTTTGTACCAGGGATTGAACTCAAGGCCTTGTGCTCACAAGGCAAGCACTCTAACCACTGAGCTACAGGCTGGAGATGTAGCTCAGGCTGGAGATGTAGTTCAGTGGTAAAATACACCCAGATTCAATCCCCAGTACTGCCCCTCCTTCCAAAAGAAGGTTGTAAGATAGTATGTATAATTGTGGTCCATTTTTGCAAAAAGTAGACACACAACAGGAAGCCATCTGGAAGTACAGGCACTCAGATGTTTCTAAGGGTGAATACAGGCCAGGGTGGGAATGTGTGTCAGTGTCCAACCTGTTTGTTAGCTCTTGTAACAAATCACCACAAATATAGTGGCTTCAAACGGCACAAATTCATCTCTTACAGTTCTGGAAGTCAGCAGTATGAAATGAATCTTTTGTGACTGAAATCAAGGTGTCGGCAGGGTTGGTTCCTTCTGGTGGTTACAATCGCAGCCTTTCAATTGCCCAGGCTGGGCTCAAACTTGTGATCCTTCTGCCTCAGCCTCCCAGAGGGCTGGAATTACAGCCGCGTACCGGCCATAAATTCTATTTCAATGCATTACCACCATTAGCATTTATAATGCTCTAAATGTCATAACAACGACAGATGGAACACGACTCCAGAGATCCAGGCGAACTCCAGTGACTTCTAGCACAAGCAAGTATCTTTGTCTCTCCTTGTACTTTCCCTGCCCCAGACCTGGAATAAGCCTTTCATTCCTTCAAAGAGCCCAACTGCCATCGCGTGGGAAACAGTTTTTAGAGACCACAAACGGAGCGGTAGTGGCGTTCATTATTATGGGTTGACACTGCTTTTAGAGCATTTCAGTGGGCAGAGCTAGAGAAAATGCACACGCTTGCTGTGACACTGTAGGGTGGTCCCTGGGATCTCCGCCTCCTGGCGTTTACGACCCTGTGAGAGTCCATCCCGAAAGTGGGAGGAACTGCGACCTGCCTCTCATCAGTAGCGTCCAGCACAGGTGACAGGATGTCCCAGATTACACGCACCGTACAGACTCAGAGGCCACGCTAAACGATTACGTCACAGTCGCCATGCTGCTCCGGGAGGAGCCGCCCCCTTGCGCTTTACGGATGTGACGTGCAAGCGGAGACCGCCGCAGGCCCAGGCACCTCCTCGTGCTTTACAGCTGTGACGCGCATGCGCACACGACCACATGTCGGGCGCCCCCTTGCGCTTTACAGCTGTGATACGCATGCAGAGATGGCCAAAGGGGCAGGTGCTCAGTACGGCAGCCAAGATGCGCTAAAGGTGCCAACAGCCACACGGCCCAGAAGCAGATGTAGCTGTGGCTCAGGTCGACGTTTTTGTTTTTCTTTTTGTTTTGTTTTGTTTTTTGGTGCTGGGGATTGAACCCAGTCCCTCTTACATGCTAAGCATGAGCTACGTTCTGTTTATGGCCAGCGATTTTTGGGGGGTTGGGGGGAATGGAGCACTGCACAACACTGTGAAGCTTTTTGAGACCCTAAAGTAAAGCATCTAGCTAGACTATGCACACACTTCTCATCCACATAAAGTATGAGAAAGTAATGCGTCTTGTTTTTAGCCAGGCGTGGTGACATACACCTACAATCCCATCACTTGGGAGGCTGAGGCAGGAGGATCACAAGTTCGAGGCCAGCCTGAACTACATAGCGAGACCCTGTCTCAAAAAACAAACAAAAAATGTGTCTTGTTTTGAATCTCTAAGTATATGGTAATACTGTTATGTAGCAACAGATAACTTACACAATTCTTTTTTTTTATTTACACGATTCTTGATCATGGATTTATAAAAATATTTTCGACTCCAGGTAATACGTGTTGGAGCCAGGTGTGGTAGCACACATCTGTAAGCCCAGCGCTCAGGAGGCTGAGGCAAGAGGATCACCATAAGTTCAGGCCAGCTAGTGAGTTCAAGACCAGCACTGGAGAAGTTGAGGAAGACTTGAGGGAAGGGTCTAGGTTCTGTTGTACTCTCTATCTCTAGCTAACATAGAGCCTGGCATGTTAGCTGAATTTATTTTAAATAAATGAGTGTCTAATTGGAAAAAGGAAGGAAGAGAGGGAGGGAAGGAGGGGTGCACAGGTCCACAAGATCCAATGTGATGGTGTGTCTTTCAGTTACAGTGAAATATGTTTAAATATCTTTTAAAAATAAAGAAATGCAAAGCAAGGCAACAGTGAAGAAAGCCATCTTCAAGAAAGTTTCAGATTTCCATACGTCAATGAAAAAAGGAAACGAGAATCATGTGGACTTTAGGTACAACCTGTATTTTAAAATTTCAAACTCCACTCCATTTTGTCTGTCATCCCAGCTATTCAGGAGGCCGAGGCAGGACTGTGAGTTCGAGGCCAGCCTGGGCAATATAAAAAGACCCTGTCTCAAAAGAAAAAAAAAAAAAACGGAACAGAACAAAAAGGGCCAGTCTGGCTTTTGAAATAATGAGAAAGTAGATCTGCAGTCCAGATCTCACAACTCATCAGTCTCCAGCCCTGAAACAATCTCAGTTG
Organism: Hystrix cristata; assembly: GCA_004026905.1. NCBI lineage: Eukaryota > Metazoa > Chordata > Mammalia > Rodentia > Hystricidae > Hystrix > Hystrix cristata. The sequence continues at coordinate 10,682 of PVJO010019323.1, read as the reverse complement.
GAAGAGCTATTGTTTCCAAGTGCCGGCTCAACAGGAACGATACTGCCCTCTAGGGGACATTTGGAGTTTAGGAGTAAATTTTCTTGCTTGCTTGCTTGCTTGCTTGCTTGCTTGCTTGCTTGCTTGCTTTTTCTCTTTTCTGCACAGGGAATTGAACCCAGGGCCTCTTGCATGCTAAGCAAGTGCTCTACCACTGAGCTACACGCCCTGCCCTTTTTTCCATTTTTTTACTTTATGACAGAGTCTCACCAAACTACCCAAGCTGGCTTCATATTTGCGATCCTCCTGCCTCAGCCTCCCAAGTAGCTAGGATTAATTACAGGCATGCTCCACCTTGTCTGGCTTTGTAGGTACTATTTTTTTTGACATAGTGGAGTAAAACTGCAAAATATCAGTGATAAAGAGAATTTTAAAAGCCACCAGAGATAAAAGGCATCGCAACTAATAAATGAAAATTAGATCATTAGTAGCTACTCACTGATGTCATTAGACACTGGAATAATATTTTCGAAGTGAAAAAGGGAAATTATTAACAATGTAGGATTTTTTTTTCAATGTAGGATTTTATATCTAGGCAAATTCTCTTTCTAAAGGCAAAATAGAGATTTACAGACATGCATAGGAGTTAAATTTACTACTCATAGACTCACTAAAAGAAATATTACAAATGTACTGATTTCTGGTTCCAGATAAGATGGAGTAAGCCTTCATGGTCTATGTCTCCTACTTTTTTTTTTCTTTTTTGGTTTTTTGAGACAGGCTCTCATTGTGTAGCCCAGACTGGACTCAAACTCGCAGCGATTCCTCTGCCTCAACCTCCTGAGTGCTGGGATTACAGGCGTGTGCCGCCACACCCAACTATGTCTCCTGCTTACAAGGACTAAAATCTCTGGAGGAGCACAAAGAATTGAGAATTCTGAAAAGCCAGCAAGAGCAGGTGGCTTGAGAAGGGAAGCAAAATTTGAAGTGGTTCCTGCAGGGTGAGTTACCCACATCTCCCTGCTTTCTCTTCCACCATCCATCAGAGCCTCTGTAGACAGTGCAAGGAGAAAAACTTGAGCAATTCCATCTTCCTAGCAGAGGACTCGGAAAATGAGCCCCTGAAAGCGGAACGGTGCAGAGGAGTCACCAAGAGGAGAGACCTGGAGAAAGGGCCCCTTTCATTGCATGTATAACACAGCACAAACACAGGCTCACCTCTAAGCTGGGCGTGCCTGGGTCCAATTCAAAGAAACATAGCCCAGATGTTGAGAACTGAACTATGACATAAAGCACCGCTCAGAGCTGGGCGTGGTGGAGCATGTCTGCAAGTCCAGCACTCGGGAGGCTGAGGCAGGAGGATGGCAAGTTCAAACCCAGCCTGAACAATTTATCGAGGCCCTATTTCAAATAAACATAAAAAGAGCTGGGGCTATAGCTCAAGGTGACAGCCATGGGTTCTAGTCCCAGTAATGCAAAAATAATAAATAAACACCGTTCAAACTAACGCCTGAGTAGACCACGTGTGAAATGGATCCAGAGCAGCAGCGCAAAGAATTTGAAAAGCTAGCTGAACTGGCAAAGCACATACAGTGTGACCCTGGCTTCCAAAGCAATCGTACTCACCAGAGGATTTTAATAGGACCCAGAGACGCACAGCAGAGTAGTCCAAATATCCGGTATGTGACTCGAAATTACTCGGCATGCAGAAGAACCAAGAAAATGTCACCGAGCCTCAAGGGAAAAGACATTCAACAGATGTCCAATACAAGATGCAGATGTAGATGTTGAAATTAACAGCAACTTTAAAGCAGTTATTATGATTACTTTCTATGAGGTAAAGGAAAATATCCTTTAAATAAATTAAAACATAGTTCTCAGCAGAGTAAGAGGAAATTGTAAAAAAACCAAATGGAAATTTTACAGGATAAAAATATAACATGTTAGGGGAGTGAAAATACTCTGTATGGTATTATAACGCTACGTACATGTCATTACACTTCTGTCCAAAGCCACATAATACACAGCATGCAGATTGAACCCATATGTTCTTTCTTGGTTTTTTGAGACAGGGCCTCACTATGCAGGTTGGGTTGGCCTTGAACTCACTATGTAGCCCAGTCTGGCTTCAAACTCATGGCGATCCTCCTGCCTCAGCCTCCCGAATCCTGGGATCACAGGCATGAGCCACCACACCCGACCTGATGTAAATTGTAGACGTTGATTACTTATGGCTGTCAATGTAGTTTCACCAGTTATAACAAATGCACCACTGTGATGGGAGATGTTGATACAAGGGAGGCCCTTTATCACGCCTGGCTCCAGCCCTTTATTTTTTATTTTATTTGGAGTCAGAGTCTCTCTAAGTTGTCCAGGCTAACTTTGAACTTGTGATCCACCTGCTTCAGCCTCCTGAGTAGTTGGAATCACAGGTGTGCCTCCACCACACTCAGTTTGTACCTCTCTATTAATACTGCTGTGAACCAGCAGGGTGTGGTGGCACAGGCCTGCAATCCCAGCACTCAGGAGGCTGAAGCAGAAGGATCACAAGTTCAAGTCCAGCCTGGGCTACTTGGCAACTTAGCAAGATCATGTCTCAAAATAAAAATAAAAAATAAGAAAGGACTGGAGATGTAGCTCAGTGTGAAAGCCCTGGGTTCAATCCCCAGTACTTCAAAAGGAAAAAAAAAACTTGTACACAGATGTTTACAAAAGCATTATTCATAACAGTCAAAAGGTAAAAATCCAAACGTCCATCACTACACAAATGGATAAACAAAATGTGCTATATCCATACCGTGAAATATTATTCGGGAATAAAAAGGAATGGAGTCCTACTAGATGATGCAGCTTGGATGAACCTTGAAAGCATTATATTAAGTGAAAAGAGGCCAGTCACAAAAGATGGCCTATTATAGCTTCCGGTCACACAGAAGTCCTGGATGGGAAAATCTACGGGCAGTGGAGTAGTGGTTGCTTCAGGCTCGGATGACACTCACGGGTAGGGGCTGTTGGACAGCTACAGGGCACAGGGTTTCTATTAGAGGTGATGGACTGGTTCTGAATTTTACTATGGCGATGGTTGCACAACTCTATGAGCGTATGAAAAACCACTGAATTGTCCACTTTAAACAGATGAGTTGTATGGTATATAAATTACATCTCAAAAAAGCTGTTTTGTTGGGGGATGTTTTGTTTTGTTTTGTTTTTTAGAGAGGGTCTTGCTTTGTAGTTCAGCCTGGCCTTGAACTCGCTATGTAGCCCAGGCTGCCAGACTCAAATGCACAGCAATCTTCTTGCCTTGGCCTCCTGAGTGCTGGGATCACAGGGGTGTGCAAACAAAACAAAACAAAACAAAAAAACAGTGAACTGTATGGTGAGTGAATTATATGTCAATAAAGCTGTTTTTAAAAAAATCAAAATAGAAATTATAAAATATGTCTCGAGTGGAATGTATTACAAAACTTACTGGATGTAGCAAAACCAGCATTTTGGGGTAAATTTTTAATTTGTTTTTGTTTTTTGTTTTTTGGTTTTTTTTTGAGATGGTCTCACTATGTAGTTCAGGATGGCCTCAAACTCACTATGTAGCTCAGGCTGGTCTCAAACTCACAGGGATCCTCCTGCCTCAGCCTCCAAAATGCTGGGATTATAGGAGTGCACCACCACACCCAGAACTTTTTAATTCTTAAATAGATTAATTTTTAAAGAAGAAAAATCCCTAAATAACAAATTCCAAATCTGGGACAGGAAATACAAGACAAACCTGGGACAACATTTTTAAATTTTATTTATTTATTTATTTTTATTTTTTATTATTTTTAGTATATGTTTGCAGTACATAATGATCACATTCATCATAGGGAACTGGTACATGTACATGACACATCTTAATTCTTTTTTTTTTTTGTCCCCTATTCTAGACCCCCCTCCCTTCTCCTTCCAACTCTTGGTTCCCTTCACATTTGCAAAAGCTCTATTTTCATATTTTTTTCTTTTTCAATTCTTTTTTTCCATCCTCCTTCTTTCCTCTTCCTCCCCCCATTTCAAGTTTCCCCACTGAATTATAAAAGATCTCCCTACTTCCTATTTATCCATTTTCCATTTTATTTCCTCTCTTTCTCTGTCATGACAGAGAGATATGATTTGATATACATATGTGTGTATATATATAGTTTCTCATATAAGAGAAACCTTGCAGTATTTAAATTGCGTGTCTGGCTTATTTTGTATTTTTTAAAATATTTTTGGGGGGTGCTGGGGATTGAACTCAGGGCCTTGCACTTGCTAGGCAAGCACTCTACTGCTTCAGCTGAATCCCCAACCTCATATCCGACTTATTTCACTTAATATTATGGCCTCAAGGTGCATCGATTTATGTACAAATGCCTCAAATTTGTCTTTATGGCAGAGTAGTACTCCAGTGTGTATACAGTAAATATCACATTTTCTTTATCCATTCAGGTATTAATGGACCTGTAAGCTGCTTCTAAGATTTAGCTGTCATAAATTTTGCTGCTATAAATATGTGTGTACATGTATCCCTGTGATATGATGGCTTTAACTCTTTCAGAAAAATATCTAGAAGGGGAATAGCTGGATCAAATGGAATTTCTACTTTCAGTTTTTTGAGAATTTCCACACTGATTTCCATAGTGGTTGTTCTAGTTTACATTCCTACCAACAATGTAGAAGAGTTTCTTTTACCCCACATTCTCGGCAGCATTTGTTGTTATCTGATTTCTTGATGATAGCCATTCTTTCTAGCGCAAGATGTTATCTCAATGCTGTTTTAATATGCACTTCTGGAATGGCCAGGGATGTTGAAAATTTTTTCATGTATTTATTGGACAATGTATAGCTTCTGTGAAGTGACTACTCATTTTTGTTGCCCATTTTATGATTGAGTCTTTTAATTTGGGGGGTCTAATTTTTTTTGTGGTGCCGGGGATTGAGCTTTTTTTTTTTAATTTTTTTATTAGTACATGTTTGCAGTACATAATGGTCACATTTATCATGGGGTTAGGGACAACTTGCTGGGACGTGACAGCTAGTCACAGGAGTCCCCTTCAAGGGGCTCCCACTGGCCAAACAAGGGATAATTTGAGCATGAGAAATAATGATGGTAGGAGGCAGGTGGGTCACAAGTTCAAGCCCAGCTTGTGCAACTTAGCAACTTAGCTCGACCCTGTCTCCAAGTAAAAATAAATAAGTAAAAAAGGGCTGGAGATGTAGCTCAGCGCGAAGGCTCTGGGTTCTCTCTCCATTACCACAAAAGAAAAAAAGTAATAGCAAAAGAGAAATAAGGCTTGTAGTTCATGTAATCGATTAAAATCTGTAGCATACACAGTATCATGGGCCCTGTGGAGATCGCATCAACACACCTTGCCATGTTCAATCTCCAGCTCAGAACCCCGCAAACAGTTAGTGGAAAACACTCTTTCTTCATAGAAGTCCAGCCAAAAAAATGCAGAAAAAATGAAATAGAAAAATCAACATTTTGCCACTCCTCAGGAAGTTATAGATTTAGGTTACAATTATCCATGGATGTTAAAACCTCAAGAAGAAAGGTAAAGAGGGAGTTTTATAATGAAAGTATCGTGGTGGGAACACCTGAACCCAATAGCCAGCCACTCTTAGCCCATTAAAAGTGGGACAAAGGCCAGGTGTGGTGGCGCATACCTATAATCCCAGCACTTGGGAGGCTGAGGCAGGAGTATCGCCATAATTTGAGGCCAGCCTGGGCTACAGAATTAGTTCAAGGCCATCCTGAATTACATAGTGAGACCCTGTCTCAAAAAAAAAAGTGGGACAAGGAAAGAGTATCTATGGAAACCACAGAGCTAATATTGTGTCATCCAGGATGCAGACATGTTGAATGCTTTCTCCCTAGGATCAGAAACAAGCTTGCAGATATCTGCTCTTGCCACTTCTATTCAGTGTTGCAGTAAATGTTCTAGCCATGGCAAGTGGGCACAAAAAAGAAGTAAAAGGCACCTGGATTGAAAAGGAAGAACAAAACTATTTGTATGTGCAGACGATGAAGACTCAAATGCAGACAATCCTAAAGAATCTACCAAAAAAATAAAAATTAGGACCAATGAACACATTCAGCAATGTAGCGGGATACAAAATCAATTACAAAAATCAGTTGGATTTCTTTACACCAGCAGTGAAAAAGTCAAAATCAAGTTAAGGAAAAAAAATCTCATTTGTAATAGCAGTAAAAGGAAAATGCCTAGGAATAAATTTACGAAAAGAAATGCAAGATTTGTACACTGAAAACTATAACACACTGCTGGAAGAAATTAAGGAAAGCCATGCATGGTGGCATACACTTTAATCTCATCCACAAATGTGAGTCCCACCTGGGCAATTTAGAAAGACCCTGTCTCAGAATAAAAAGGGTTGAAGCACAAGGCCCTGAGTTTGATCCCCAGCACCCTAAATAAATAAATAAATAAATAAATAATTAGGGCTGGGGATGTAGCTCAGTGCGAATGCCCTGGGTGTAATCCCCAGGCCCAGAAAAAAAAAAAGAAATTAAAGAATATCTAAATAAAAGGAAAGACATACATGTTTATGGATGGGAAATGTTGTTTTGTTTTGCAGGAGTAGAGAAATTGATTGTAAAATGCATGTGTAAATGCAAGGGATCCTGAATAACCCAAAATAGAATAAAGTTGGAGGACTCACATGCCTCAATTTGAAAACTTACCGTAAAGCTATAGTAACCAAGACCGTATAGTGCCGTCATAGGAAAGGCATATAGATCAATGGAATAGAAATAATAGCTTGTAAATAAACCTTTATATTTCATGGTTAGTTGATTCATGAGAAGGGACTCAAACCATCCAATGGGGGAAAGAATAGTCTTTTCAACAAATGGTACTGAGTCAGCTGGATATCCACATGTACACAGTATGGAGTTGGAAGCGGGACCCGGCACCTGCCTGTAATCCCACCTGCTCGAGAGGCTGAGGTGGGGTAGCAAAAGTTCAAGCCCAGCCTGGGCAATTTCGCAAGACCTTGTCTCTTGGAAGGTGGCCTGCACTGCATGGCCTCTCTTCACAAGAAAGACTAATAGCTCCTTAGATGTGAATGATAGCGTCAGAAGCCAAACCCGGTGTCGAGGGTTTAGTTCAGTGGTAGAACATTTGACTAGCAAGCAAAAGGCTGGGGATTTAGCTCAGTGGTTAGAGTGCTTGCTTAGCAAGTGCCAGGCCCTGAATTTGATCCCTGGCACCAAAAAAAAAAAAAAAAAAAGAAGAAGAAGAAGAAGAAGAAGAAGAAGAAGAAGATCTAAATAAATGGAGAAGCATTCTGTGTTTATGGACTGGAAGACTCAACATAGAGAAGATGTCAGTTCTCCCCAAACTGATGTCTAGGTTTAATACAATTCCTATCAAAATCCCAGAAAGATTTCTTTACCGATACAGACAAGCTTACTCTACAAATTCTGTATAAAGCGAAAGGATTAATTTAGCTAGAGTATCTAGAATAACTCTGAAACAGAACAATAGATGTGAAGAATCAGTCCAGCTGACTTCCTGATCTAGACAGTGCTAAGAATCTAGATTTTGTGACACTGACAGAGGGATACACATAAATCAGTGGGACAGGTGGAGAGGCCGGAAAAGAGAGCGAATGAGAATGCCCAACTGATCTCTTAATGAAGTTGTAAAAGTAATTCAATGGATTGATAGCCTTTGCTGTACAAAGGGCTGCAGGCAAATGTTCACAGACAGGATGAAGAAACTCAGCCTAGCCTCATGTCTCATGTGCAAATTCGTTAAAAATGGATCATAGTCTTAGATGTAAAACATAAAGGTATAACACTCTTAGGAAGTGTTTAGATCTTAGGAATGGTTTAGATCTAAAATGTCCCCCCAAATTCTCCCGTGTGTGGAAGGTGATTGGATCGTGAGGTGCTATACCCATTAGAATGTTCTTGGCACCAAAATTTTCACCTTTAATTTTAATCAGGGCTGACTCAAAGGTAGTTCATAATAAACATACCATGAAATATATTTTATCATTCCCTTTGACTAATATTTAGGTCCTTTACAATTGGTGTTATGAGAAACACTGCTGGTGCCACGCATGGTGGTGCACACCTGTAATCCCAGCATTCAGGAGGCTGAGGCAGGAGGATTATGAGCTCAAGGTCAGTCTGGGCTATATAGCAAGACCTTGTCTCAAAACAAAAGGCAGGGAGAAAAAAAGGAAGCGGCTGGGAATTTAGCTCAAGTGGTAGAGTGTTTGCCTAACAACTGTAAGGCCCTGAGTTCGAGCCCCAGCACCCGAAAGGCGGGGAAGGAAAAACACTGCTAGAGTGAACATATATATTTGTAAACATGAGCAAATATTTTTCATGACTCATTCTCTGACATGAAACTCTGGGTCAAAGGGTGAGACACTTTCAATCTCGTGTTATGGCTCAGACGTCAAACGTCCCCCACGTCTCCAATGTGTGTGGAAGGTGATCGGATCACGGACGCTGTACTCATCCCCCGGCTCCTCACCGCTGAATTCATAGCTGACTGTACTGTTGGGAGGCGGGGCCTGGCTGGAGGCGGTCCCGGGGGCGTGGCCTCCTCTCGCACCTTCCTTCTCTCTCGGCTTCCTGGCTGCCAGGTTTGGGCACCTTTTTCTCTGCCCACGCCTCTCTGTTAGCCTCTTTCTGCCTCGGAGCCAACCGACCAGGGATTAAAGCCTTCGAAAATCATGAACTGAATTAAAATTCTTTATATTTCGGGCATCGGGTATGTTGGGTAGTTTTGTTTTGTTATTTGGGATTTTTGAGACAGGATCTCCATGTGTAGTCCAGGCTGATCTTGCGCTCACTATGTGCCCAGGCTGGCCTCGAATTCTTGGCGATCCTCCTGCCTCAGCCTCCCGAGTGAGTGCCGGGATTACAGGCATGCACCACCATATCCCTCTGTCAGGTACTTTGTCCCAACAACGGGAAAATGACTAATACATCTTGACAGAATCAAACGGCCTCTTTAAAGAATGTGCCAATTTACATTTCTCACCGATAATCTATCCTCAGCAACGATGATTATAAATCTTTAACTTTTGCTCAAGATTGAACTCAGGGTTCCCACCTGGTAGTTCTGTGCTCTACCACCGAGCTACATCCCACATCCCAGCACCCCACCCCCACCCCCTGCCTCTGCTTGCAGTACTGGAGATGGAACCCAGGAGCTTAGCACTGAGCTACATCCCCAGCTCTATTATTTTGAGACAGGGTCCTGCTAAATTGCCAACGTCATCACCTGAGATTCGGCAAGACTCTGTCTTGCAACAGAATCTGTGGCAGCACAAGGCTTTACGAAGTCCGGGGCACAAAAAAAACTCCTTGGGTTCAGGCGTGGTGGTGCACGCCTGTGACCCCAGCACTCACTCAGAAGACTGAGGCAGGAGGATCCTCCAAAACCAGCCTGGGCTACACGTTCCAGACCAGCCCGGGCTACAAAATCAAAACCAAACCTCCACAGGGAGGACACATGGCATCTGCCCCTCTTCTGTTGGAGCACTGGCGCTACCGCTAACTTGCGCATCTTCTCCCACAGTAAACCTGGCATGCAGGGTGCGTGTGAACTCATGCAGGGTTTACTTCCTGCCAGCCTTTAGCCTACTAAAGCAACGCAACGCGTTTCTTGCCATTTCTACTTCCTTATCTTATTGATGTGTGCTATGGATATTAATCCTCATGTTATGTGCAAGTTTTAGGTATTTTCTCCCGAGCTGTTCTTACAATCTGTATTTTCAGCGGTACTAGGGATCGAACCCAGGGACACTCCTGCTGAGCTACATTACCAGCCCATTTTATTCTTTGAGACAGGGTCTCAGTGTTACCCAGGTTGGACTCCTTTCAATCCTCCTGCCTCAGCCTCCCAAGTATTTGGAGTTACAGGCCTGCACCACCACACCTGCATTACGTTTGAACTTTGGGGGGGGGGTGCTGGGGAGCGAACTGGAGCGAACTCAGGGCCTTGTGCTTGCAAGGCAGGCACTCGAACCACAGGGCTAAATCCCCCAGCCCATTACATTTGAACTTTAACATGTCAAATCTGTCAACTTTTCTCTTAAGGATCTTGGGATTTCTTATTTTGTCTTCTTGACTCCAATTATTAAAATAGTCTCCTCTGTTTCCTTTATTTATGTTGTCTCAATAAAATTAAATCTTAAATAGAACATTTTTACCCCCAGATGACTAGTTTGATTACAAAATATTCTAGAGCCTAATACAGTACTCCCATGACTTAGGCATGTGACAAATTTTTGATTTTTTGAGACAGGGTTTTGCTCTCTTATCTGTTGTTCAGGCTGGCCTCAAACTTGCAGTGATCCTCCTGCCTCAGCTTCCTGGTTGCTGGGATTAAAGGCCTGTGCCACCATGTCTAGCCTTTTTCCTGTTTTGACTTTATTTTTTGCTTTAAAAATTTTTTTTCCTGTTTTTAAAAAGTCTATCCTTTCCTCACTGACATCAAATGCCACCAATAGCATGAGTTACTATAATTTTACATTTGGTTCAAAAGTTCGTTACGATGACTGACCTATCCGTCCATCAGTACACCCATATTGTGGTTTTATGTTCTGATATGGTATGTTAACTTTCCAATCCTATTTCTTTTTCAAAAATTTATTACGCTTGTGAATTTACTTTTCCACATCTTTCATATCAGCTGGGCAGG